>LPNX010744455.1:110251-134069 GCA_001517045.1 Pseudotsuga menziesii
TGCCTCGGCTGCTAGGACCCCCATAGTCTTACTAGCACCTTTTTCATTACTGCTCAATCCGAGCTCTCCAGGATAGTCACATGTCCACACGAACCCCTAGGATGCTCTCATAGTCCTCGCTCCTAGCGATACCTATATCCAAACATTGAATAAATTCACATGTTTAGTTTATCCTCATCGGTTTTATCTCTAGAACAAGAGCTTAACACATCATAACCCAATCATATACACATGTTCATTCATAAGCAAAATAATCCAATACTTATCTGTATTGTGCATCTCCTCGTTGGTCCATAGGATCCTGCTTCGCTTTGCAAGCCTTGGGATCGCCTATGGACTTGGATGTTAGTTCAGCATGCAGGCTGCTCCACAACATCAAAATAATTAATGTCCAGCCAGTACATCCTCATGTCAACTGAGCTTGGAACTTTACCTCGACCATTTCCAGGTCTAGGATCTACTATGGATCCCCAGGCATATAACAACCCAACATACAGTTATACCAACATACACTTATATCAACAATACACTTATATCAACAATAACCCTTACTCCGCAACCCCTCACAACAACAATTTTCTTTTTCTCTTTAGGGTGCAACATCCAACTGCATCTATTTAGCCTGTCAACACAAGCAATATAAGAAAAATCATCAGTGTTATTACTCTAAAACTGTAATCATATTTCATATCATTCACTATCAAGTATTGAGACACCAGGAGTGCATCCACCCCCTAGGGTGTAATCAATATTGAAAACCCTTTCATGACTTGACATTGGGAAAGTGTGCACCCCTTTCTGATGTGAACCATGTAGGTCCTATTCATACTCAAGCAATCGGTCATAATGGAAATAAAATCAAAACATGTTCTGCATATGGAATTTTAATAATTTGACATGCATATTCTTAGCAAGGGTCACATAACACTTATCCATTTGTCGACGCAGTATTCCCTTGTTAAGAAGGAATGGGGCTCCCTTCTTTGAGCTGATAGTCCCTCGGTTAGCCATATCAACTCTTTTTTATGTTTCATATCCACACATGTCTTACCGACATAATATATACCATCTCACTCATGTTGCTTTCCAAACATGCAGTGCAGATGAGACATTTTGAGAATGTCCAATGGAGTTTCACCTGAAACCCATTTCCAAGATAGGGGAAAACCTTCCCATGAAGTTTGGCTCTTGTAGGCCATCACACATGACCTTCCTGTAGTGTGTACCCCTGTCACATTCATCAAATAGCCAAACAGTCAATCATTACTTGATAATACCATCCAAATTGATTGTTCCATAACCAAGCAATGACATTAGTAATCAAATTCAACAAGAACTTGCAACTCTGTCTACTACAGAAATTGATTTTCTTAGCAATGAGTTTATCCTCATTTGTGGGTCTCTTGTAAGTAGCACTACTATGCCCATTATAATTTTATGCTTCTAGCATAATATGAATACCCACTTACAATGTGTTCTCCTGACACAATCTTATGCAAGACAATAGTGATTAGTAGTTGTCAGCAATTTCTTAAATCCAAAATTCACAATTCAAATTGAACAATCCATTATGCATACCAACTAGCTTTACAACCATAAGACTCTTCTCATAAGGTTTGGCTCTTTCACATGGTATATTCTGGCATTAGTCATGGTCTTACTCTCATTGCCATGCTATAAATAATCTACCTGAAACCTGAGCTTCAATCAACCAAGCACTTGGTAAGTCTGGATGCATATACCCTTTTCATTGCTACAACCATCACTGAAGCATTTTCAGAATTTATAAAATTCAAATACTTCCAGCTGTTAATCACATCAATATTACCAAAACTCATTTAATTCATGCAATCATTATCATACTAACATTTGCAAGGTATAGTCACAGCATTCATGAAATTAAATGAAATGTTTAGATACTCCTTACTTCACAAGCATATCATTTGTACCACCTTGCTCTTCCAGAGAGCATTTTCGGCAGCCAATTGATCATGACTATCCTCTTTATGCACTTACTATCTTGCATTCATAACATCCTTTGAAATGGTTCCTGAATTGTCATCAATTCATCATTTCAGCAATTAGTTATTCATAATATCACATGCACTCATCTCAATGCATTCATGCAATACATCATAACATTTGCACCTATACTTAGGCAATCAATCACTCACGCTCTTCATATGCATCTGTTCAATGCATGACTACAAGATTCATAAAAAAAATCTTTTTAATGCATATCCATTCAATGCTACCTTGCATTGATTCAGGAATGCTATGCATTCAACAAACCATGCATGGCCTAACCATGACTACTTCATATAGGACGCATTACTATAATCAAGATCATCAGTACTTACTTTCCTTGGGCTACTAAGCTCAATCAATATATACAGGCATGACATCTTTCTATATTCAAATTTCCACATGGTATGAGGTCACTTACGTTTACCATTCCATGGAATTCATCATAATCAAACTCTTACCTTTATGGGTCCTACTTACACCCTTGGCATGACCAATTTGGTTGGTCCTTTGCAAGAGATTGCAGAATTTGCTCGCCAACTTTTATTTATGGACTTGTTGCCTTATCCCTTCCTCCAAAGGTTTTCTAGTCACATTCATCAGCATCAGCAACATATTCAGCTAGGTCCATGCCGTCGTTGGTTTTTCCACTAATGCCAACACCAATGCAATGATTATCATTAATGGCTCATTATAAATGTATAATCCTTAATATCTTATGTACGCAAAGCATATCCTCATACATTTCAGCTATAAAACTTAGGAAATGTAGTTATAATCAGCAAGATAGGGTTTAAGGAAACTTCCCTTTTCAAGTCCCACATCCTCGCATGGAACTCCTCTTCCACACAATAGCTGGTTAGCCTTCATAGTCCTTACTACCTCTGGGCATGCAATTTTCCAAATTTGTCCATTTGATAGCAGCGGCCGTCATTAGCACTTTGTTGCTCCATGCTTAGATTATGGTGACTTTCCCTTGTTCCCTACTGGATAATATTTCCAATGCATATCCACATGCTTCATTCCGACCTCGGGTGTGGAAACCACACCACTTCTAAAAATGAAGATTTTCATCAAATCTCTGCATTTTTACAAACAACTTTATTTTTGTCTGGGCGCCAACTTCAGCCACCTGTAGGAGCAAGTCTAGGAAGGTTCTAGAAAACTTTTCTATTGGGTGAACCTAGTGCATACAACGAGGAACACTCAATAACTTGTAGATCTCATTTTCGATGCACCATACATCTTTGATTTTCACGCAATCTGGAACATAAGCTCAGTGCCACTTTCTCATTTTCAGCCCTGAAAATTCACTGAAAAATAGCGGAAATCCCACTGAAAAAAATTCAAAATTTTCTAAGAAATCCCACTTGAAAAACACAAAATTTCCTTGTACAATATCAGGCCTCATTTCATCTATCAGTTCGACGTTTTGGCAGTCCAAACAACTAAAATTTTCCACTATTCATCGGCGGTTGGGAGCACTAAGCACTACCGCGTCTGCAATCGAATCCTCTAACGTTCGGAAGGATAGTCCATTAGACAGCCGCAATGGCGGGTAGTGATCCCACTAGGGGCTCCGCGAACCATCACTCATCGGCTATCGGAAGCTCTATCCACTAACCATCGTCGATGGCCAATGGTTCCCGGACTTAGAAAAATTTTGAAATTTTTAGCCTTCAGTCTTCCCTTTCGCCGCTTGATCAGCTCCATTCTCTTCTTTTGTCGGTGACATAGTTTCATCAACAGCCACAACGATGACCCATCATCCTCTATCTTCTTTCGAATGGTGAACTAATTCTGACTGGCATCGACAGTTGGAACTTCTCCCTATCGGAAGGCTAGTGATATAGGCTTCCGCAACGGTGGGCGCACGAACAAATTTCTGCTTCCGATGGCCGATGTTTTCACCACTTAGAAAAATTTTGAACTTTCTTTACTGCATCGATGGCCGGAGGCCCTACTCGTCGGGAGCATAGTGGTCTAGCCATCCGCAATGGCGGTACTCAATCGGCTAAGTATCGATGATCCAAACCACCATCTTTCGCCGATCATCGATGGTCTTCAACACTTACACAATTTTTTCAAAATTTTTATCTTCTTCTTTTACAGAACATAGCATCTGTTGACGGTCGGAACCATTAAGCACTATGTGTTGGCGAACCCAACAACTAATTTTCTCCGACAACATCAGCGGTCCAAACAACTAAATTTCATTGACACCAAAAGTCAATATCGGATGTTTCTTTAATTACATCGAGCTGGCATTTCGGCGGCCTTAGCTGATCTTCGCCGAAACTGCGGCTCCCACATCCACTAAGTTCTTCCGATGGCTGATGAAAACTTAGAAAGTTTTTCCACAATTTCCTTTCAACTGTCCTCCATCGGGTATCTACCTAGCTCTTCCGCTACATCGAAAGTCCTTCCCACTAAGTGTTCCGAAGAACCAATAGTTCAAACACTTGGCAAATTTTTGTGGAAGTTTTCCCAAGCGTGAATGGCTCTTGCACCCTAGAATCTTGAGTGACAGCCACGATTTCACCTGCTCCCTGCATGAGGAAAACCAACGCAATATTCTTGTGCGTGAGAAGGGTAGAGAGAACAACTCTTTTCATGAGGGTGATCAGTCGAGGAAGAATCCCCCACATGAGGACGCCGAACCCCCTTCTGCGTGAGAATGAGAAATACCAAATCCTCCAGAGGGTGGAATTGTGGGAGAGTGGAGTGAATTTTTCTTCTACCCCCATGCGACATGAAGAGGAGAGTCTGCTGGTGGAGTGGGCATGTGGGAAAGGACTGACATTCCTGCCACACCCACCACTACTCAGTAATAACTGCCCCAACTAACAAAAGCAAGACATTAAAGCAGTTGGATGAGACAAGAGAAGATGGAAAATCAAACAAGGTGGTAACACATGGGTTCCCCCCCATAGACTAAGTTTTGACATCCCCCACCCTTATCCTTTGGAATCATGCCCTTTTCATTTTAACGTTGCACTGCCGTAGCTGGTTGTGGGTTTATTTTTAATTGATGTGCGTATTTACATGATTCCAAACTATAATATTCCGGATAGCATGATATACCATCGGCAACTATCCCCATTTCCGAAACATACACAACTAAATCGATGGTGGGGATTTTTCCTTTAGCTCCTCACCATGATTAATTACATTATATACATCATGCAAACGGGGTCAAAACCAGGGTGTTACACTTAAATGTATTTATTAGCAGATTGAGTGTATGTAATTGAATATGAAAATAAACTCCTAGGTTGTCATAACTAGAACACTCTAAAAAATAAAGTTTCAATGCAACATAATTAGGAAAATTATTAAGAGGGTGACTAACCCTCCCCCCCTGAAAAAAGAATTGAGATATCCTACTTGCTCTTGTGCCTCTTGTAATCTTTATGTAACCTACTTGGGTCCTTTGACTGAACTATATAGGACAATAGTATATGTACTTGTGCTAGAATTTCACTATCCGTATCTAATTTATTTGGAATCTATGAATCAATATCTGGGGAAGAAATATTCTCTACCTCATTAATGTCTATTGGAGACCCCTAAGGCTTAAGGGACCTTGCATCTTGATCAAATTTGACATATTTGCATACACATATATTCACTTCGGTAAAACTTGGGTATCATTTTCTTAAAACCTGAGGTAAGTCATATAAAGGGGGTGCCAGGTTTAAAGGTGACCTAGCGCTCCAAGCAGGTGGTGGATTCAGTGGTTTGGGTGGCTGATTTGCATTCACGTTTTCCATGAGTTTGAGTAGAGAATGAGGTGGTGAATGAATAGGGGTATGAATAGGTTAACAACAAGGTGTATCTAGTCCCACTTGATTAAAAGGCTGAACAACTTCCTGTAAGGCTGTTTCTACCAGTTCTTCAAAATCTCCAACCAACACCACGTCTTCTAATATAGGACCGTATTTATTCTTATATTCTCTTCTGGGAAAAGCAGGAATAATTGGTAATCCTCCAATATTCTTCACATATACACTAGTATGTCTTCTCATATCATTGACTACTTCATTATCAATAGAATACATATTCTCTTTACCCTTCTCTTCAGTAATTGGATTGGGAAACAAACTGCTTTCAGAACTATCACCGGTGGAATAATCTCCAGAAAATAAGTTTCCTCGGCTAGCCATGCATTGGATGCCCTCCTTCTAGAGCCAATTAGGGAGCAATATTATCATTTATCAATGAGTAATGTATTTTTCACATGCATTAAGAAAAATCACAGCTAGCTGTCACTCCTTTCAAAACACATGAGAATTTATAGATATATGAACAACCAAATAGCTAATTGTTTATGAACAACATTCATTACTCATAGTGGAAATTTCATTGAATAAACTAGGGTGCATTCACAACAAGAACATAGGTTCAAAGAGTTAGAACAATCTCACAGTTAGTGGATAAGAGCTGAAAACGAAATAGTTCACATTCAACAAATCCATTGCACAACTTTTGAAACCTTCCACAAAGGTTTCTCCAACAGGAAACTTGTAATTTCTTTATGTGAAAGGAAATAGTTTTTCTTACATTATACTCTCACAAATCTATCTGGGAAAAAGTCATTTCATTATATCTAACTCTCCTATATTTATACTACAAGAAAAACTCTTGGGCTGCCCCTTGGTGACCTTTGGGCTCCCCCCAACCGTTCAATCCCACAATTTTTTGTTTTTTGTGAGTCCTCATGATTTATACAATACATTACATTTCAGGTTAATATTTTAAGATAACTTTTATGACAAAGGACCAATTTGGTAACTATCGAACTTATCCAAGCCTGGGCCTCTACTCTTGTTGATTATGCTCAATAATCTGCTGGTCCCTTGCTAGATCCTATTGAGCTCATACCTAACTTTCTTCTTCTTTTCTCTATTTCTACATCTTCCTTCTTCAGCCACTTACTTCTTTGCTGCCTCCCTTCTACCTTGTCTTTTAAACACATCTTACTTGCAGTAATCATCTTGTCATTAAGATAGCAGATTTTAGACCATTTAGAGTTTAATAAAGTAATACGAATTGTATCAATACATGCATTCTATAAAATGAAATATAAACAAAATTAATGCATGAAAAGATAAGGCAAAGAAAATCCTGTCAGCTGGGTTTGAAAATCCTTTATACCTTCTATCCAAGTAAAAAACACAATTCTAATAGAATATACTTTTCACCTAATTCGGGCCACATCTGAGATAGTTTGAAACCCTTCGATGAAAACATCAACCAGGACAAATGTAACAGCTCCTCCTCCTCTCAGAAAAACCCTGACTAAACCAATACCACGAGAAAACTATGCCATTCTATAAAATAGTGTGAAAATTCCAAAAGGAGGGAAAACCCTATCAGCAGTTGGGAACAAAATGCTAAGCATCGGGCAGAAATCCACTAAACGGTCGCAACAGCGGGTAGCATAAAAACTACGGGTTCCATGACAAGAATAACATTGGTGAAATAAACACTAAAACTGCAGCATCGGACCTCATAACCACTACAACATCGGTCGAATATTTCAATGAGGATCCATAATGGTGGGAGTCACAAGGAATAAGGGTTTCACAGACCCGAAAACCATTAGCAATTGGAATAACAAGAACTAGCTAGAAAAGCATCGAAAGATAAACCAACTAAACATCGGCAAGATAGTGTAAAATTCAGCTGCAATGGCAGAAAAAAAAAGTACATTTTCCACTTTCAAATGAAAACTACGGCAATCGGAAGTTTCAATGACTTAATGTCGGTGATGATGAGCTCAAAGCTGCCACCGTGTTAGCGATGGAATAGACTAGCCCTTCAATCAATAGTAAAAGACCCTTCCTATATTGCAAAGAAAAATACCATTAAAGCAATAAAACCATGGCATTGAAAAATAAAGGAGGTATCCTTTGGAATATTCATCATTTAGATTCCGTAACAGCGGCTCCGTCGGGAACTACGGCCGCAATGCACTGTACAAAAAATTTCTGACAGCGATAAATGAAAACATTTACAAATCAAAACTTGAAGTTTCAAAGTCAAAAGTATTAGTTGGACAACAATGAAAATAGTTTGTTTCACCTACAAAATATCTGAGGCAAAGAGAACTAAAGCTTTGATTCAAACATAAATAGACTTCCAATATTAATGAAGGGAATCATTCAAATCAAAGGACATCATTTTCAAATCAACTTTAAACTTCCACAGTCCAAAGCATTGGCAGGAAAAAGAAGTTTTCAGAAAAGCATGAAAACAGTTGACCTCACTTCAACTTCAAACAACCCAAAATATATTAGAGGGAAAACAAAACAAGGTTCAACAATCCAACAATCCCAGGGAAAATAAAATTAAAAGGAGGGTCCAAAATTTAAAAAAATTTGGGAAAAAAGTTGCAGCTATAACAATTGGCGACTACCCAGTGAACATAGATCTCTGGAAAACTTCTTCCTTTAGTAACAGACTGTTTGAAATTAAAACGAACATGTTGAATTCTTCTAGATGTCTGGATTTCCCAAATGGCACATATGTACTTTAATCATTGATGATAGTCAAATTTAGGAATAATGGGAATCAAGATTTAAAAGTAGATAACCCTTTTGAGGCCAGGAATATGAATTTCATTTTTTACCTTTGTCTTTAGGTAGTTTCCAGCTTGGACACCACAGGATTGTAACATATGGTAAACATAAATATTCATTTCTTCCTCATTCCCATGCCATTTTACACTTTTTGTGCTTTTGGACTTTTGTCCTTTTTGAGTCCTCTTGCATGCCTTTCTTTCTGAATTTTTATTCAGGCTCCTCTATCCATAGTGTCCTTTTGTGTGAGAGATGTATTTAATTTTCAGCTCATGGATGGAGAAGAACTTTGGAAAATTTTTACTTATATGGTTCAGTACTTTGATTTCATACATATTTCTTTCTTAGGAGATTTTTGACTCTTATTTTCCTTTTGGCTTTCAATTCTAGGCATGGGATCATTTATATATAATACAATGTTTACCTTGGCTTTCAATTCTAGGCATGGGGTCTTTTACTGTCACCCCCTAAGAAATTTTTAAATGTGAGATGAATGGAACCTCAAAATAGTATTCCAGACCTTTTGATCGTGAGTTATTTTACAAGGATTAAGTAGGACTTCAATGTGTTCATAGCCATTTACGAAAACTGTTAAACTAGAAGAAATTCTTTCAGATAACACAATAGTACACAGTCTTATAATCAAGGATTTTAGTTAATCTATAATTATGATGCTCTCCATGCAACCAAAAGTTTGCCTCTTTTTATTGAAATCAATCAAAATATAGATAAACAAAAATAAAATAAATCAAACATAAACAACCAAATCTATTTATTTATGTACAAGATAATCCAGAAACAAAAATCAAGAACAATACAGTTTGAGAACTAAACCACTAACTGGTTAGTCCTCTTCCCACCCCTATAAATCTGGCAACTTGTAAGTTAAGGGGCTAGGATTGACTACAAAATGAAAAAAAAAACTAACCATTATCTAATTCTACTGTACTTGACTAAAAACTACATCTACTATTTTACAATCAATCTCATTAGCCCATGAAAATCGAAGGACTTTCTTAAACCAAATCTACTAGTTCATTTTTTTTTCCAATTTAGTCACATTGTGCTTCATGTGGGGATTTCTTAATATTTTAATCTAGTTTGGAATTCCCTTCTGAGGAAACCACAAGTGTGACCAATCTGAAGCAAAATACCCATTTAATCTTGCTGACCAGTCTCGATTTAAAATAAGTACATAGCCTTTAGGTATGTCTGCTACTACAATATCAATGTACGGACATATCTTTTCATTTGCAGATAAGCGAATTAGGACATCTTCCATTTCCCCGAATACTCTCACATTTGTCCTATCTAACTAAGTAACCTCCCAAGTAGTAGGTTTAGGTTTTCTATTAATCTTTTTGCAGACAGAAAGTGGCATCACATTGACCGACGACCCTGAGTCTACTAAACAATTGTGCACCTTATGGTTTAAAATCTCAAGGGTCAGGAGGAATGGTGGGGTTTTAAACCTAGTCTTACCTCCCACACTTTCTTCAACAATCTCTTCTACAGGTTGGTTGTTAGTGGGAAGTTCCTCCTTTGGTACTTCAAGTGTTTTTAACAACTCGTACCCCATCTCAGTGTTAGTTTTTCAACATTAAGCTAGCATTATTAGGATTTTTAACTGAGAGAATAACAAGTATAGCAATCAATCAAAAGAGACAATGAACACAGTGTTTTTCCTTGGGGAAACCATAAATGGAGAAAACCCCACAACTTATTCAGAGATACAATCAACACCAAAACAGTAAGTGATCTCCTGACAGTAGTAACCTTCTTCTTATCTAGCCCCAGTGTCTTCTCCTTCCTCAACTATGAGCTATACTTGAGTGTGTATGAGTTGTGTGATAAATAGAGACTCCAGTTCTCTATTTATACTAATCTCGACATGACTAAAACCCTACCAGGGCTGACCTCTACTAGGAGAGTCTAATAACCCTAGTGCCCTTGAACTGCGGAGACTTTAACCCTTAGAAAATCGGAGGGTCACCCACAATGACTTGACATGACTTATTTACATTATTGATCCTCCCAATCGGAACATCAGGGCATGACAACATGACTCAATTACATTATAGATACATCTCGGAATAAACATCGGGTTACAATACATAAGATACATAGATGAATACATTCCGAAGTTACAAGTACATCAACACTCCCTCTTAACTAGGAAGGTATTCTTTCGACACAATTTTCAGTACTAGTCTTCTTCTCTGTATCAACTAGATCATCTCATCATCTGCATCTAAATTCTTCTAAGTATTTAAGTCATATTCATCTTCAATTCATCTTCATCTTCGGATCTGGATCATCTCTCGATCTAGATCATCATGGGACATCATCACTGGATCTGGATCAACACTGGACATCATCACTGGATTTGGATCATCACTGTTGGATCATCATCACTAGATCTAGATCATCACTGGCCATCATCACTGGATCTAGAACATCATGGGTGCTATCTCATGATTCTTCTCTTCACAGGAAGTTCTACAAAGCCGGCCCTTTTTCATGCTGGTTGTAGGCCTGGCCTCCACATAGGTCTTATTCAGCACTTATATCTGATAAACACATGATCAAAGATAGATACTTCACTTACATCTAATCAACACATGATCGAAGAAAGGAACGCCTAGCACTTACATCTAACCTAATCGTCAAAAAGGCACGCCCAACACTCACATCTGATCATGTAGGAACCAATCCTATAATCATATCAGAAAGGCCTAGCACTTACATCTGATCAACAAATGATCAAAGAAAGGCTCAACATTTCTATCTGGTCAACACATGATCGAGGATAGATACTGCACTTACATCTGATCAACACATGATCGAAGAAAGTCATTGCACTTACATCTTATTAACACATGATTGAAGAAAGGCATAACATTTCTATCTAATCAACACATGATCGAAGATAGATACTGCACTTACATCTAATCAACACATGATCGAAGAAAGGCACAACACTTATATTTGATCAACACATGATCAAATAAAGGCTCAGCACTTATCTCTGATCAACACATGATCAAAGAAAGGATCTACACTTACATTAATCCAGGTTGGAACACATCCTACCACAATGATGAAAGGGCTTGCACTCATATCTGATCATGAGGGAACACATCCCAGCAATCATATCATAATGGCCCCCAGTCCTCGACTGAGCTACCTGGTAACTGACCAGGTGCCTCCATTCTCCTAGAGAATGGCAGTTTCCCTTACATCTGTCCTACTCGACAGAATGGCCAACACTCACATTTGACATGGGAGGAACTTAATCCTTTAACCATGACATAATGGTTCATCTCTTACATCTGATCAAGTGGGAACACATCCCTCTGTCACCTCAGAATGGCTTCTCAGTCCTAGACTGATTTTTCCTAGTAACTAACCAAGTGCCTCCATTCCTAGAATGGAGGTTTCCCTTACATCTGTCCTACTCAACAGAATGGCCAGAACTCATATCTGACATGGAAGGAACCAATCATCTCACCATGACAGAATGGCTCAGCCCTTACATCTGACCATCGAAAGAACCAATCCTCTCACCATGTTAGAATGGCTATGGGTCTCATCATTTTCTCTTGGAGGAAACCTCAATCTGGAGAACACCAAACTTCTTCCTAAAGTACTTGAACTTCAACCTAGCCAATGGATTCATCAATACATCAACTATCTGTTCCTCCGTCGCAACATAATGGAGCTTCACTGCTCCCCTTTGCACCTGTTGTAGCCGCAACTTTTCTCCCAAACTTTTTAAAATTTTGGACCCTCCTTTTAATTTTTATCTTGCCTAAGATTGTTTGGATTGCTGAACTCTGTTTCTATTTTCCCTCTGCTACAAACTTGGATTGTTTGAAGTTGAAGTGAGGTCAATTGCTTTCATGCTTTTTGAGAAAATGCTTCCTTTCTGCAAACGCGTTAACGGTGGAGTTTTGAAAATGATTTCTTTTTGGTCTGAATGATTTCCTTCATCTTTATCAGAAGTCTGTTTACGTTCGAGTTGGAGCTTGTTTCTCTTTGCTGTCACTGTTTCAGAGGTTAAATGAACTGATTTCATCCCTGCCCAGCCTAAATATTTTGAACACTTAACACTTTGTTTTTCAATAAATATTTCGTTGTCAGAAGTTTTTTGAATAGTAAAATGGGGCCATAGTTCTCTACGCAACCGCCGTTGTGGAAGATAAACGCTGAATGTTCCGACGGTTAGCTCTTTTCTTTTTTGATGCTGAGGTTTTTAACTTTGCGATATTTTTTTCTATTTGCTTTGGGAATGGTTTATAACTTTAATCGGAAGCCATAGTCAATGTGAACCTCGTCGTTGCAGTTGTACAGTGCACGTTCTCTCCAAAGGTTAGTTGGTTAATATGCCGACGTAGTACCGGTTAGGCCTCTGAGCTTTCAATCGCCAATATCCTTAGTTGGTCGTGGAGCCCGTAGTATTTCCTTCACCCGCCGTTGCGGTTCCTCTTTGAACTAATCACTCGATCCTTAGTGAGTTCACTTGACGATGAAGTTTTTCCTAACGACGCTTTATGATTAGTCTTTCTGATCCCCGATGCATGGACGACAGTTGTCTTTGTTTTATTTTTTTCAATGTTTTTTTCCTCCTTGAAACCCCTAGTCTATAGGATCTCCACCATTGCAGTGGCCTAGTGACCTAACCATCCGTCGTATAGAGTTTCTGTTCGTCGATGAAAGTTTGTTGTGGTTCATTGCTTAGTATTTTTTCTTCCGGTCAGGGTTTCCCACCTTTCTTATGTGCTTTTACCCTATTTTTTGATAGCAGTTCCTTTTTCATTTTTCATGCTATCATTGGAGGATGTCGAGTTGGTCCAAATATGGCCAGGATTGAGATGAAGAGTATGATATTTCAAGATCATTTTTTTTGGATAGTGGGTTTAGAAAAAAAATTCAGACCCAGTTGTCAGGATTTTCTGTGCCTTTTCATGTTTTCTTTTTATGCATTAACATTGTTTAGAGTTCATTTTACATAATGAATGTATTAATGCAGTTCGTGTTACTTTATTAAACCTTGAATGGTCTAAATCTGCTATTTTCAGGACAGGATGATCACTGCGAGTAAGATGTGTTTAAAAAACAAAGTAGAAGGGAGGAATAAAGGAAGGAATAGAAGAATGAAGAAGCAGAAATAGAGAAAAGAAGAAGGAAGTCGGTCTAAGCTCAATAGGATCTATCCCGTGACCAACAGATCATTGAGAAAAATAAATAGAGGCAGAAGCCCATTCTTGGAAAAGTCCGGCAGTTACCAATATGGTCCCTCTTTTTTTTTCATAAAAATGCTCTTAAATCATAAATCTGAAATGTAACATTTGTATTAATCATGAGCACTCACAAACTGACAAAACTCTAAGATTACAATGGTTGGGGGAGCCTAAAGGTCACCCGGCGGGGAAGCGAAAGGTTTTGGTTGTTTTTGTATAAAGATAGGAAAGTTATAGGTAATGAGTGATTTTTCCCTGGAGAAACTTGTGAACCACTTGTTGTAAGAGAAACTACTTCATTTTACAATAATAAATGACAAATTTTACCTGTTGGAGAAGGTGGTTTTTGGAATGTTCGAATGTGATAAAATGATCAATGTTGAAGGGGAACTATTTCATTTTCAACTATGTTTCATTAACTGTGAGAGTGTTCTAACTTTTTGAACCTATGTTCTTATTTGAATGTTCTCTGGTTTATTCTGTGATAATTTCCACTATGAGTAATGGAGGTTTTAACGGTTGATGAGCTATCTTGTCGTATATATCTTTATTTATGTTTATGTGTTTTGATTCTAAGAAAAGCTATCTATGATTCATCTTAACATGTGAACAATCTTACATTACTTATGATTTAATATCTTTCTCCCTAGGGACAGCTTAGTAAGTGTTGTTTTTCTGGTTGTGTGTGATTTAGATGTAAGAGAGTCTAAGACGAGAGGTAAGAACCTGTGCATCACATTGTGACTGCTCCTTGCATTCTTTATCAATATGCATCTTAGATAGGCAATTGCATATCATACTTAAAGTCAAAAACACAAAAATATATATGGTGGACCAGGCCGCAACTAGTAAAACCCTTTGTTTTTTGTTACTTGACCTACGGTAGCCGGACCACAAACCGGACGGATTCCCTACACCAAATAGTCATGGTCTAGTTGGGAACGTTGACTGGGGAGAATTCCTTGCTGTTGTTTCCTGCAAATTTCCAGGCCTCAATAGCACCATATCCCTAATATAGTGATACTTGATCTCGATATGCTTTGACTTGTCATGGAACACTAGATTCTCTGACAACTTCATGCAACTTTGGTTGTCACAATGTATGCAAGTACCATCCAACTGGAGATCAAATATATCAAACAGTAACTTCCACAACCATACTTCCTCACAACCAGCTGAACAAGCTGTGACATACTCTGCTTTAGCTGTACTCAGTGCCACATAAGATTGCTTCCTGCTAAACCAAGAGATCACACCTGATCCCATACTGAAGCAACACCTTGAAGTGCTCTTCCTATCGATGGCACTGCCTGCCAAATTTGAATCAACATAACCCTCCAATTTAATCTTTTGATTTGCATCATACTTGATCCCATAATCAACTATACCTTTCAGGTACCTCAAAATATCCTTTGCAGCAATCAAGTGAACATGTCTCGGATTTGTCAGAAACTGGCTCAAGGTGTTCGCAGCAAAGCAAATATCTGGTGTCATGTTCATCAAGTACATCAATGACCCAATCATCTGACGATACATCGTAGCATCAACTGACTTTGATGAAGCATTGTTCAATAGATTCAGGTTCGATTCCATAGGTGTGGCCATATCCTTGCAGTCCATCATCCCACCTCTTTAGTATCTCTACTGCATACTTCCCTTGTCCAGGGAAGATTCCATTTGTACTCTACAACACCTCCATACCTAGAAAGTAATGCATCATCCCCAAGTCCTTCATTTCGAACTCAACAGGAAGATTTCTCTTTGTATCAACAATCAACCCATCCGTACTATCACAAATAGATCATCTACATATAGTAGAAGCATCACTAGGTTGCCATATTCAACCTTGTAGTAAAGGTTGGAATCTTCTTTACTCTTGGTAAAGCTCAAACTGGATAGAAAGCTGTCAATTATGTTGTACCAGGTCCTAGGTTCCTGTTTCAAACCGTACAATGATTTCTTCAATCTGTATACATGAGACTCTTTGTCATGTGTCTCAAAACCAAGTGGTTGTTCTACATACACTTCCTCTTCTACTACACCATTCAAGAAAGCAGTCTTGACATCCATCTGGTGTATCTTCCATTTCATCACTACATCTAGTGCAAGTACTGATCTGATGGAAGTGTATCTGGTTACATGTGCAAAGGTTTCTTCATAGTCTATTCCTTCTTTCTGAGAGAAACCCCGAGCCACAAATCTTGCCTTATACTTTTCAATGCTACCGTCTGCAGCATGCTTGATCTTGTAGATCCATTTGGAAGTTACAACTGACTTCCCTTCTGGTCTTGGGACAACATCCCAAACATCATTCATCATGATTGATTGATATTCTTCGATCATAGAATCCTTCCATTCTTTTCATTCTGTTGTTTCTTCATAACTGGAAGATTCTTTATCAACGAAATCACATAGTAAAGCTACATACCCAGAGTAGGATTTGGTCCTGATTCTTTCTCTATGATTCTCTTCTAGAGCCCCATATCTTTCTGCACCTTGGATATGTTCTTGTACTCAAGCATGTTTCCTCTTATGAGGATTCTTCTCTAGAGGTGGATCTATAGGTCTTTTTGGTTCTTCAAATTCTCGATCTTCTTTTTGAATTTCTTCATTCATGGTTGTATCATGAATTCTGGGTGCTTCTACTTCTTTAGGTTCTTCAACAGGTATCTTTCTGGATTTGTTGTAAGTCGTGTCTTCATCAAATGTCACATCCCTGCTGATGTCAATCTTCTTGTATCCTAGGAAATAGATTATGTAAGCCTTCGAGCTTTTAGAGTATCCCACAAATATACCCTTCTTTCCTAAAGGATCTAATTTTGTCTTTTTCTCCTTTCGAATGTGTATGTACACAAGACAACCAAATATTCTGAGATGGCTGACTTCTAGTTTTTTTCCAGAGAATACTTCTTCAAGAGTCTTGTTCTTGAGTACTCTATGTGGAGTACAGTTTTGTACATACACCGCTCTTCTGGCAGCTTCAGCCCAAAGATGCATAGGAAGATCTTGATCATGAAGCATGGCTCTTGCAACTTCCATGATGGTTATGTTCTTCTGTTCCACAATCCCATTCTGTTGTGGATTATAAGGAGTGTACAACTCCCTCTTAATCCGTGATTCTTTGCATAGATCTTTGAATTCATTCGAAGTGAATTCTCCACCATTATCTAATCGAAAAGTATTGATCTTCCTTTCAGTGTGGTTCTTGATCAAGGCTTTGAATTCCTTGAATTTACTGAATACTTCATCTTTGTTCTTCATGAAGTAAACCCATGTCTTCCTAGAAAAATCATCAATAAAAGAAACATAATATGCATACCCTCTTAGTGAGTTTGATGACATAGGACCGCATACATCAGAGTGGATGATTTCTAGGATTCCTTTGGATTTTCTTTCACTGCTAGGAAATGTCTTCTTTGTATTATTTCCTTTCGCACATCCTTTGCAGACCCCATCATGTTTTTCTTGGAATTCTGGAAGACCTTCAACAACTTTGCTTGCAATAGGTAGTGCTCTGTAATGCACATGTGCAAGCCTTCTATGCCAAAGTTCACTTGACTCTACTATGTCATGGACCAATTCTTGTTCTAGATGGCCCTTCAATTTGTACAAACCTCCTTCTTATTCTCCAATCACCACCACATCATTGATAATATTTCCTCTTGGCCACATGATGACTTGAAAATCTATGAATGCAACCCTCATTCCTTTTGCATCCAATGCTGATATGGAGAGAAGGTTCTTCTTGAGTCCTGGCATAAACAATACTTCCTTCATTGTTAGATACTTTCCAGAGTCTAATTTATATGAAGATTCCCCAATACCTTTTATTGGATATTGGTAGTCATCTCCTAGCTTCACCTTGTCAGGTGATTCATGTTCTGACGGTCTCACAAAGGATTCCTTGAATCCAGTCATATGTTTGGAAGCCCCACTATCTACAATCCAATCATCACTTCCATGAGTAAGTTACCTGTGAGAGTGGAGATCAGAACATATTCATCCTCGCTTGAAGAATATTCACTTTCATATTTGGTTCTTTTCTTGGAGGGTTCATCATCCTCTGCAGCATGAGCATGATGTCTTCTTTTGTTCCCCTTCTTCTTATGAGAGTGACCCTTGTTCTTGGGACAGTCTTTTTCAAAGTGTCCTCTTTCATCCTATGTATAACATCTCAATTTTGATAAGTCCCTTCTAATGTTATCTCTATGATGAGGATCCTTACATTTGGAGTAATGACATCTTCTTATACCTTTCTTCAAGTGAACTGTGAGAGCTTGGTCTTCACTTCCCATATTCTCTTCTCAAGCTACTATCCGTGCTTCTTCTTGAGAACATTCTTCCCATAGTCTATTGAATTTGACTAACTTCTTTCTGGCATAGATTCCTTCGATGAAAGAATCCCATGACCTAGGAAGGCCATTCAGTGTTGTCATCACAATCTCTGCATTCTCCACTTCTTCATCTATAGCTTATAATTGTTCCTTGATCTGAGAAACCCTTGTGAAGTAAGAATGGATGGTCTCTGCATTTTGAATCTTCGCATTCTTCAGTTGATTTTTCATATTCATCTTCTGGTTTATGTTCTTCCCTTTAAACAATTTGGTTAGGGCATCAAACATAGCTTTAGGTGTCTTGAGAGAGGACACTTGAGGTATAAGGTGATCCTTGATAGAATCAGCAATGATCCTCTTTGCCATAACCGTATTCTTCTTATGTAAGGCCTTTCCTCATATCCCTCTGGAACTGGAACCTCCTCATGGATGCAGGAGTCTAATTCATTCTCTTCCAGGACCAGGGAGATCCTATACTTCCACGCTCAGAAGTTATCAGTTCCCTCAAGATTTTCATCAAGATTGGTACGATGAGACCTCTTAAACTAAGAATCTCAAATGGAAATACAAAATATTTATATCTCACCAGGTCAAGATGTCATATTTGTATTTGGAGCTGAAATCCTGTAGTACTAGAACAAGAGCAAATTAGGGTTTTGCTTTTCCAAAGATCTATCCACCCAAATGCCTTGAAATTTGTCCCTAACTTCTATTTTTGGGAGGAGATCAATCCATGCCTGGGCTCACTGAAAAATTCATCTTCTATGAAAATCCCTAATTTCTGGCAGTAGTGTCAAGTCCAAAACTGAAAAACCTTAGAATTGGATTCTGCTTTGACAGAAAGATGCACCCGAAGGAGGAGAGTTATTCCACCTTACTTTTGCTGAAAATATGTGGAGGAAGATCCACAAACTAGGAAACCCTAGTTCCCACAGCTGCACTGTGTCTTCTTCTGAGGTTAGCTCTAATACCATGTTATGTTTTCAACATTAAGCTAGCATTATTAGGATCTTTAACTGAGAGAATAACAAGTACAACAATCAAACCCAAGAGACAATGAACACAATGTTTTTCCTCGGGGAAACCATAAATGGAGAAAACCCTGCAACTTCCTTAGAGATAGAATCAACACCAAAATAGTAAAATCCCAAAATAGTAAGTGATCTTCCGACAGCAGTAACCTTCTTCTTATCTAGCCCCAGTGTCTTCTCCTTCCTCAACTATGCGCTATACTTTAGTGTGTATGAGTTGTGTGATAAATAGAGACTCCAGTTCTCTATTTATACTAATCCCGACATGACTAAAACCCTACCAGGGCCGACCTCTACTAGGAGAGTCTAATAACCCTAGTGCCCCAGAACTGCAAGGACTTTAACCCTTAGACAATCAGAGGGTTACCCACAATGAATTGACATGAATTGTTTACATTATTGAGCCTCCTGATTAGAACATCGGGGCATGACAACATGACACAATTACAATATAGATACATCCTAAAATAAACATCGGGTTACAATACATAAGATACATAGATGAATACATTTTGAAGTTACAAATACATCAACACTCAGGTGCTTTGAGATTTTCCTTCACATTATCAGCTTTGTCTTCAGTAGGCCTATCTGGCATGTTGACTTGTTTTGGATCTTGAATGCTAATAGTAAGTTCAAGTATTTTATCATTTGTGTTGTTCTTCTGTATTTTCTTCATTTTCTCTTGAAATTTCTTAATCTTTGGAAGTATTGAATTCTCTTTTCTTAACAAACCTTGGCTCCTTGTTATCACATTTGAATCTGATATCTCCTCATGCTTCAAAGTACCTTCACCTTCTATATCAAAAAGTGAGACACAATCCCATAAAACTAGAGCATCATCCTCTTGACTTTCTGTGGATTTATTTCCCTTTTCCTCCTCATCATTAACTTCTGTTAATTCGGAGTCCAACAGCTGATTCATAACTAATGTCATTGAATTGATCCATTGAGGACAATTTTTTTCAGAATGAGGTTACTAATGAAAGGTGCAAAAATTATCCATACCCACCTCAGTTAAATTCATTGATGCAGGACTACATGGAGGAGGATTAGATTCATTGTTGTCCTCTCTCCTTTTATAGTAAGGCTTATAAGATTTATGAGCTTCTTTTTCCTTTTTCCAGATCTATTATTTTGTTAGATAGTTTCTGCATCATTTTCAACATTCCTTCAAAATCATGTGACTGCTCCTCTTTAGGCTTAGATAGTAATACGACTTTCTTACCAAAAGTTTTTTCTCTTGACTACTCAGGATAATCTTCTATGCTCTCCCTTTCAGCTTCTACTCTCTTGGATTCTTCATAAGTTTCTAACAACGTAGGCTTGACTTGCATCTTGGAAAACATGGCCAAGTCAGGCCTTAAAGCTGAAGTATAGTATTCGATCAAAACCTTATCACATGGTTTATCAGTTGCAGAAAAATTCTTAAGATAAGCAGCAAACCTTTCGGTGAAACTATGCACTTTTTCTTTTCTTTCTTTCTTCAAAGTGCATAACCCCTTTAGTAATGCTGCATGAGTTTTTTGGACTGCATACTTACTTCTAAATATTATTTCAAAAGTATCCCAGTCTGTGATTGAGTTTGCAAGCAGAGCAAAATACCATGAGGCTGCTGCTCCTTTCAGGGTATGCGGAAACAATCTGCAAACTACATATTCATGTTCTATAGCCCTTATTCCTTCTATGGCCAAGTAAAAGCTTTGTGAATGATCATCTACTAAAATATTTTCACTTAGGCCAAACTGGGGCAACATTTTCTCAAAATCCTAAGGTAAGTAATGTAGAGGGGGTGCCAGGTTTAAAGGTGACATAGCCCTCCAAGCAGGTGGTGGATTCGGTGGGTTGGGTGGCTAATTTTCATTCATGTTTTCCATGAGTAGAGTGGAGAATGAGGTGGTGAATGAACAAGAGTATGAATAGGTGGACAACAAGGTGTATCTGGGCCCACTTGATTCAAAGGCTGAACAACTTCCTGTAAGGCTATTTCTACATGCTCTTCAAAATATCCAACCAACACTGCACCTTCCAATATAGGATGGTATTTCTTCTTATATTCTCTTCTGTGAAAGACATGAATAATTGGTAATACTCCAATATTATTCACATATTCCCTAGTATGTCTTCTCATATCATTGACTACTTCGTTATCGAAAGAATACAGATGCTCTTTACCCTTCTCTTCAGTAATTGGATTGGGAAACAAACTACTTTCACAAACTATCGCCGGTGGAATAATCTCAAGAAAATAAGTTTCCTCGGCCAACCATGCACTAGATACCCTCCTTCTAGCGCCAAAAACTATTGAGGCCTGGAAAATTGGAGGAAAAAATAGTTAGGGATTCTCTTTAGTAAAGGGTGATTCCATGAAGATGGGTAACACTTTTTGGCCAAATTTGGAGATGAAAACCTGATTTTTTACTCATGTGCTAGATAGAAGCCCTCAAAATGCATATATGCCATGTGAATTTTGACTTGCAGTAAAAAAACAAATTGTAGAATATTATGTTGGCTTGATAGTGATATTTTTTTTTAAATATTCTGATGTCATTTAATGTGTGAATTTTTGCATTTAATGAACTGTGTGACCTTAAAAATTTGAAGAAGCTAATAAGTGGCTCGTGTCCATGTAGAGTAATTCAATCTTGCATTAATAATTTAAAAAAAATAAATATATGAGCATGATCTACATAAAATGCAGTGTGATGTGCATATTTTTTTGTTAATTTTTTTCGCATTATACAATTATTTATTATTTTTCGAAAGTGACCACATTCGATTTCAGCATCGTTTTAAACACATATTTGTCCACGTAAAGGAATTTTTTCTATTTTTTCAAAAATTGAAAAACCAAAGATACCCTTTTGAACAGGACACGTCGATATGTGATGTGTGCATTTTTACAAATTTTTTGGCTATGTATTTTTAACTCTGCGGATTTTTCTTTGAGCTACTTCAAAGTTGCAGTGTGGTTTTCTAAGTATAAGTTTTAGAAGTAATTAAAAAATAAATATCATATGAATGCCAAAATGCGTGTATGATACCTCAATGGATACAAGATTCATTGGTGAATCTATCGGTATCAACTCCACTCAGTTATGTGCTAGGAATGGCAGGGTTTACACCTCTCCAAGGCACATGGAATTTTCCATTTGCTTTAATGTGGTCTAAGTCTGTTTTTTTTAGCCCTCGACCGAGGTATGAACCTCAACCGAGGTATTAGCTCGGTCGAGGTCCTAGTCAATCTTAAGGGTTATAAAAATGGGTCTTGGAGTATTAGATATGATTGATCAAATGGATCTCAGAGTATTTGTAGAAATGGGTCTTGGAGCCTTAGGAGTCATAGATATGATTGATCAAATCTATGACTCCTATTACTCCTCGACCCGTATCTACAGATCTACACATAAAATTTAGAGGAAGCAAAAGTAGTAATGTTGTTACATGTTTCTTCTTCAAGGTATGGGTGAATAATGTTTTTTCAATACTTTATTTATAATGGGAATTTATTTATTTGTTTGAAGCAATTATAAATAATAAATAATTGTTTGAGATATTTACAAATGAAATATTTACATAATTTTGCATGATTATGTATTTATTTGATAATGTGAAAAATAAAAGGTCGAATTCTACTATTTATAAAATAAATGTTTTATGAATATGTTATTTATAGTGCAAATCTTTTTTTGTCATGATTGAATTGGTTATCATGGTTGACCCCGATGGTACGATTCATTGGAGTGCACTCATGTGTTGATGAGAGAGTATTTTCATGTATATTAGGTACTTTGAGTGTTCCATAATTATTAATTCATTTATTTAAGAAAACATTTCACACTTAATATAAATCAAACAATGTCATCCACTCTTCATAAATGATTCAAGATCACTAGAGTTTTCATTCTTTGTTTTTGGATTAATTAAAATTTCATAACATCATACTCCAATGGGTCTTACAATTTGATGACCATAAGTAGTTTTACTTGTACCATTTTCATATCGTACAAAAAATATATTTTCTTGAAGGGGAGTAAAATTGTGTTTATAATCTATTGTGATCATACACTGATTAAATGTTGTTCTTTCATGGTTCCAATCTCCTTCTTATACAGATCAGAATTCTAGAAATTATTTATTTTTGAATATGTTGATTTGGGTAGTCATCCCACTATAGGTGAACATATACACATTATGGTTATTATCTTCCACTTAAGTTTGTACTCCATTTGACATAAGTTTCATATAAATGCATTAAAAGGTACATTGAACAGAATTGTGAGTTCAAAATGGTTTTTATTTCAAGTTCATCTATATACATCACCCTAATAGTTGTTATCACCTAAATTTCATTCACTCATAATGTTTAAGTAGTCGTAACACTTAATATAGTGAAATACATGATCTACAAGATATTTATACATCATCAAATAAAGTTAACTATTCAATTGAGCATGCCTAGTTTTGTGTGCGATATCCCTTTATGCTCACTCAAAAGGAGAGCAAAAACATATCATAGAAAGGAGTTCAATAAACCTAGGAAATAAACTATGTTTCAATGGAAATAATCATAGAGAATTATTTGGATACTTACCTTCATA
>LPNX010744455.1:136922-151397 GCA_001517045.1 Pseudotsuga menziesii
GTTGGGGACCACTAGGGGAGCATCATTTTCCTTCTTTCCATTTCAGATAAGATAGATAAGATATGATAATTTTATTAATTTCCAGCGAAGGACCACAAAGGTAGGTTAATATTAGTAAAAGATATGTATCTAATGTGAATTGAATGTGGGAGTGTGAAGGCCGCTCCAGAGGAATATCAAACAAACTTTTCAAATATTCTTGAAGGATGATTTCATTAATGGTTTCATATGTGATTGTTCTTTAATCATTCATGGTTGCATATAATTCTTGGGTTATTTTGTACTTGTTGTGAATCTTGTGATCATTATATTTGGAAGAGCCCTCCTAAATTTTTTGGCTTATTGAGTTAGATACACATGGTTGTTAGAGCATGTTTATAACAGTTTAGGTAGGCCTTCTTTCATACAAGTTTGAATATCCTTGATCGTTTATCTTCTCTCAAGTCCCTGGTACAAAATGGAATGGAGCCATTTATTGAGTAGTGGGATGCAAACTGCAAGCAGTGAAAAATTTTCAAATATTGAAAATAGCGAACCACAAAAGATATTTGGAGAGAGTTTTATGGAGATCAAGGAAATTTTTTTTGTGGAGAGTTCTATTTTCAATATTTAAAAGCTTTCACTGCTTGCAGTTGCATCCCACTACTCAAAAATGGCTCCATTTCGTTTTGTATCAGGGACTTCAGGGAGTGTCATTAATGTTTGAAGGAAATTTTTTTCGTGGAGAGTTCTATTTTCAGGTTTTCATGAGTTGTTGAAGGATTCAGCAAAGTATAATGAATATATTTTGCAGTCTTTGATAATTTAGTGCTTCCTCGACTAAATACAATTCAGTTATGTAATGATCATGTTCATTTACAAAATGGGTCCGCGGCTTCTATTTATAATTTTTTTGACAGAGGCACCTCGGTCGAGGTATTTACCTCGACCGAGGTATATACCTCGATCGAGTTAACACCTCGATCGAGGTATTTATTAACCCTCGGTCGAGGGTTTAATACCACGACCGAGGGTTAATAAATACCTCGACCGAGGGCTGAAAAAAACCTCGGTCGAGGGATTGATAAAAGCTCGGTCAAGATATTAAAACCTCGGTCGAGGGCTTGTTAAACCCTCGACCGAGGTACGTTTTTTTGTTTTTGCCGAAATGCGCTTGCCAAAAAGTGTTACCCGGGTCCGTGGATTCACCCTAAATGTTCCCAACTAGCCCGTTACTATTTGGTATGGAAAATCTGTCCGGTTTACGGTCTGGCTACTGTAGGTCAAGTAACAAAAATAAAAGGTTTTACTGGTTACGGCCCGGTCCACCGTGTATTCTTTTTTATTTTTGTATTTAGGTATGAGATGCAAGTGCCTATCTAAGAATGCAGATGATTGAGAATACATGGAGTGGTCACAATGTGATGCGCAGGTTCTTACCTCTCATCTTAAATCTCTCACAACTAAACCACACACAACAAGAAAAAATAAAACTAACTATCTAACCTATCTCTAGGGAGAAAGATTATCATTTATCAATGAGTAATGTATTTTGCGCATACATTAAGAAAAATCACAGATAGCTGTTACTCTTTTCAAAAGACATGAACATTTATAGATATATGAACAACCAGATAGCTAATTGTTTATGAACATCATTCATTACTCATAGTGGAAATTTCATTGGATAAACTAGAGCGGATTCATAACAAGAACATAGGTTCAAAGAGTTAGAACAATCTCACAGTTAGTGGATTACAGCTGAAAACAAAATAGTTCACATTCAACAAATCCATTGCAAAGCATTTGAAACCTTCCACAAAGCTTTCTCGAATAGGAAACTTTGTAATTTATTTATTCAAAAGGAAATAGTTCTTCTTACATTATACTCTCACAAATCTATCTGGGAAAATTTCATTTCATTCTATATAACTCTCCTGTATTTATACTACAAGCAAAACTCTTGGGCTACTCCTCGGTGACCTTTGGGTTCCCCTCAACCGTTCAATCCCACAATTTTTTGTCTTTTGTGAGTGCTCATGATTTATACAATACGTTACATTTTGGGTTAATATTTTAAGAGAACTTTTATGAAAAAGGACCAGCTTGGTAACTGTTGAACTTCTCGAATCCTGGGCCTCTGCTCTTATTGATTATGCTTAGTAATCCATTGGTCCGTTGCTAGATCCTGTTGAGATCAGGCCTAACTTTCTTCTTCTTTTCTCTATTTCTACTTCTTCATTCTTCAGTCATTTACATCCTTGCTTCCCCCCTTTTACTTTGTCATTTAAACACATCTTACTCGTAGTAATCATCCTGTCATGTAGATAGCATATTTTAGACCATTTAGGGTTTAATAAAGTAATACTAACTGTATCAATACATGCATTCTATAAAATGAAATATAAACAAAATTAATGCATGAAAAAATAAGGCAAAGAAAATCCTGTCAGCTGGGTCTGAAAATCCTCTAAACCCGTTGTCCCACTAAAAACCACAATCCTGATAGAATATACTCTTCACCTAATTAAGGTCGCATCTAAGCTAATTTGAAACCCTCCAATGAAAACATGAACCAGGACAAATGCAACAGCTCCTCCTCCTCTCAGAAAAATCCCAACTTGACCAATACCACAAGAAAACTCCGCCATTCCATAAAATAGTGTAAAAATACCAAAAGGTGGGAAAACCCTATCAGCAGTTGAGAAAAAAACGCTAACCATCACGCAAAAATCCACTAAACAACTGCAAAAATGGGTAGCATAAAAACTATGGGTTCCATGACAAGAATAACATTGGTGAAATAAACAATAAAACTGCAACATCGAACCTTGAAACCACTACAACATCGGCCGACTAGTTCAATGAGGAGCCGTAACGATGGAAGTCACATGGACTAAGGGTTCCGCGGACCAAAAAACCATCAGCGATCAGAATAATGGTAACTAGATAGAAAAGCATCAGTAGATAAACCAACTAAACATTGGCAAGATAGTGTAAAATTCAGCTACAATGGCAGGAAAAAAAAAGCAGACTACGATTTGCGCTTTGAAATGAAAACTACAACGATTGAAAGTTTCAATGACTAAATGTCAGCGATGATGAGCTCAAATCCGCTGCCGTGTTGGAGATGCAATAGAATAGCCCTCTGATCAATAGTCAAAAACCCTTTCGATAGCACAAAGAAAAAGATCGTTAAGGCAGTAAAACCATGGCATCAAAAAAGAAAGGAGTTATCTGTCAAAATATTCATCATTTAGCTTCTGCAAGGGTGGATCCATAGGGAACTATGGCCCCGATGCACTGTACAAAAAAAATTTGACAGTGATAAATGAAAAAATTTACAAATCAAAACTTGAGGTTTCAAAGTCAAAAGTATTAGCTGGACAACGATGAAAATAGTTTGTTTCACCTCCGAAACACTGGTGACAAAGAGAACTAAAGCTCTGATTCAAACATAAATATAGTTTCGATAGTAATGAAGGGAATCATTCAAAACAAAGAACATCATTTTCAAATCAACTTTAAACTTCCACAGTCCAAAGCATTGGCAGGCAAAAGCAGTTTTCAGAAAACCATGAAAACAGTTGACCTCAGTTCAACTTCAAACAACCCAAAATATATCACAGGGAAAACAAAACAAAGTTCAGCAATCCAACAATCCGAGGCAAAATGAAATTAAAAGGAGGGTCCAAAATTTAAAAACAAAATTGGGAAATTTTTTGCAGTTGCAATAGGTCTATCTAAGTGTCCATGCAGGCTCCACACAAGTCTCAGAATTTATGTTGGTGGGTAACATCTGAAGGTTGGTGAGCTATTTAAGAGTAGTTATTTAACACTAGAATTTACAGCAATTATTGTACTTTAAATCTAGGAATACCTCTAGGCTCTTACAATAAAGTTGGTCGGAAATGAGTATTAGAGACTAAATGTCCTCCTTGAAACAGTATAGGATAGAATATATAGTTCAAGAACATAGCTTATTCCTTATTATTATAGGATTTATTCAATTCTTAAGAAATATTATTTGGAAGAAAAATGAGAAAATGGCACACATGCATCCTCAAAGGATTGAGAAACATCCATCAAACCCAAATATCCTACTTTCAATGGCATCCTTCTATCATATATTGCTTCCATTTTCCTACCTCATAAAATTTAACAAGTGCAATATTTGAGCTCTATGTTATGCTACCTCGAAAGATGAATTTTGAACCCTTCCCATCCTAGAATAAATGCCATTATCATGTTCAGTGGTCAATAAATTAAGTTTGAACACTCAATATTTTGTTAGATGGGATAGATTCAAAATGTATGATAATCGTAGCATCTCCATTGGATGACATCAAAGGACTAAAAACCATGCTCCAAGGTATGAATCGACTGTCACATTAGAAACACCAGTGGAAACAAACTAAAAATGAACTAATGAAATAAATATTTTAACAATTTCGATATGTACATGGAAAAACCTGAAAAACACTCCTTGAGTCTAAATTGAAGAGATTGGATAGCTCCTTGAACTCCATCTAGGGAGGAATCTTGGTTTGCACCTCACCATCGAAATTGGTGCACACTAATTAGGTGATCCTCCAAACCACGTAGCAATGGAATATCAAGGATCTCTAAAATTTGCACAAGACAAGTGAAAAATCATCCAAAATATTCCCAAATTCTAGATCCAATCCTTTCAATACCTTCATTTGACCATTTCCCTCCAAAAGTATGAATTCGTTCACTAATTTTCATTAATTGTTAATTAATTGTGATTGGGAGTTAATAGTCAACTTCCCATGCCACTTGTCCCTTCTCTCCTCATGAAATTCAAGTTCTCTAGGTGAGGAATCCTTCCAGTAACTCCCTTATGGTTAAATTTATCTCTTACACCTATTAAAATGTCATATAATCTTGTCATATGTGTCACAACTTGCCATAGTTGTCATAATTGTCTAAATTTAGCTCTTACACCTCTTACAATGTCATAGAATCTTGTCATAGGTGTCATAACTTGTCATAGGAGTCTTCACATGTGTTATAACACCTATTCACCTACCTAATGCGATACCTTCTCCTTCCAACTTGATTTCATGATGTGGCACAAGAGAATCTTAGTCCATGTAGTCCCTTCCTCCACCTATGCATACTCCAAGGAATGTGGAACCCTTTTTTACTTCATTTGGAATATTTGCAAATATTTTGACCTCTTTAAATGTACATTTTGAATTCCATAGTCAAATTGGGTCCTTGGAGTTCAAAATTTAAGTTTTAAATTGTCATTGAGACATTAGTAACTACATAGGCCAAATCATTATTAACTTGCAAAAATATTTTAATGGTACATTACCATGACGTTACAGTAACTTTATATTTGGTTCAAACACTCAAAAATTTGAGGATCTTTTCGGTGTTATCCTTAGCAAGGAAATGCAACAGAAAAGCACAAGTGATTATGGATAACAAGGGAATACAAAGGGAGAGAGAAAAGATCCCATGTAACCATGGGAAGTCTAGGAATGGAATATACAAATCCAGACTAGGAAAGATAGAGTGAATGAATTGTGAGAATATAGGACATTTGAAGAAATATTGTAGATCTAAAAGATTTGAAAGGAGATGAATAGGAGAATAATTAGGAAGAAAATGTAGTAGGTGATGTGTTATAATATTATTTGATTCTTTCATTACATAGTAATTCTAATTATTGGGTATTAGATTCAGGGGCTTCATTTCATGCCACAGCCCATAGGAAATATTTTCAAGATTATGTTTAAGGTGATTTTGGACAAGTTTATTTGGGTGACGGAAAAACATGTAAATGTGTTAGAAAGGGTAAGATACAATTAAATATAAAGAATGAAACCCATGATTGGTGAAAGATTTAATTCAACTTCCTTCTTTGATAAGAAATATAATTTCAATCGGGATGTTGGGAAGTGAAGGATGTATATCTACATTTAGAATAAAAATATGGAAGGTCATGAAAGGATCATTGGTAATAGTAAAAGGACAAGAGAAGGTAGATACATTGTATTTATGTACTGGTAATGTCAAATATTCAATCTCATTAGCTTCTAGAGGAGTGGATACATCATTGAGGTATCATAGGATTGGGCACATGAGTGAGGAGGGGATACAAATTCTCCATTCGAGAGATTTGCTGGCAGATTTTAAGTAGGTCGATTTGGATTTTTGTGAGATATCTATTTATGGAAAACATGAGAGAGTTGAATTTATTAGAGTTGGGAAGAAAAAGAAGAATTAAAAGTAATATCTTGTGCATATAGATGTATGTGGATCGACTCAGGTATCATCTCTTGGTGTTTCTCATTATTGTGCTAAATTTATTAATGATGCAACTAGGAAAAGTTGGGTTTATTGAATTCAATATTAAAAACATGTTGGGCTTATACTTTTAAGAAATGGAAGTATTTGGTTGAGAATGAGATAGGAAAAAGATTGGAGTGTCTTACATCAGATAATATAGGCCAAAACTATAGAAAGGAGTTTGATATTTACCTGTTTACACCATGTGATTTGTAGAGAGAAGAAATTTCCAGGAACACCACAAGAAAATGGTGTGTCAAAAAGGATGAACAAGACAATCATGGAAAGTGCAAGGAGTATGATATTTCATTAAGGGTTTCACTTAAGGTTTTGAGAATATGTTGTAAATATTGTTTTTTACTTCATAGATAGAGGACATTCAAGCTCCTTGGATGGCAGAATTCCAATTGAGGCATGGATAGGTACAAAGGTAAACTACTAATTTATGAATACTTTCAGTTGTGAAGCATTTGTCCATATTGATAAATCAAATAGATAAAATATTGAGGAAAAATACAATAGGTGTACCTTTATTAGATACATATATAGTTAATGATTTTTTCTATCGTTTATGGGAAAATGAAAATCACAAAATCATTAGGAGTAGATAAGTGGTATTGAATGAAAATTTCATGTACAAAGATCAATTGCAGAATAAGAAACAGGAAAAAGAAAACATAGAATACTGAGTGCTTGATGAAGTTAAAGAAAATGAAACTGCAAAGGTGCCAAAAAATAAGAAATCTACAACAAAAAAACATCAGGAACCCCAAAATCCCGTAAGTGTTATTATAAGATCTAACAATTTAAGTAGATCCCCTAAATGATACTATCCTTCATTGTATTATTTATTGTTGACTAATTCTGGTTAACTGGAAAGTTATGAAGAGGAAATGTAGGTAAAAACCATAAAGAAATGCGAGAAAGGAATGAAAGAAGAGATGGAATCCTTCGTACGAAATCTCACTTGGCACTTGATTCAAGTGCATGCAGGTAAAAGAGAATTGTACAATAAATGGCTTTACATGTTGAAGGAAGAAGATCAAGGAAAAAAGTGGTACATCAATCAACTTGTTGTAAAGAGGTTTGCAAAAAACAAAGATATAGTTTTTGTTGAAAATTTTCCTCCAATTCTTAAAATGAATTCAATTAGGAATATTTTAATTGTCATGGTAGTAGAAGGCTTGCATATTGAACATTTAGACATCAAAATGGCTTTTCTCCATGGGGATTTGGAGGAAGAGAATTATATGCAGCAACCATAGGGGTATAAGGTCAAAGGGAAGGATAATTTAGTATGCAGGTTGAATAAGAGCTTGTATGGAATATAGAAATCTCTAGGGTAGTGGTATTTGAGATTTAACATGTTTATGACAAAACAAGGTTATACTAGATATCATTTTGACCATTGTGTTTATTTTGACATGCTAGATAATGGAAGCTATATTATCTCGTGCATGTAGATGACTTTCTAATAGGTTCTAACATGTACGATATAAATGTGCTCAAAAGTAAATTAGCTAAATCATTTGTGATGAAGGATTTGGGTACTGCAAAGCAAATCCTTGGTATGAGAATAATAAAAGACAAGAAAAATTACAAATTGACATTATCTTAGGGTGAGTACATAGAGAATGTATTGGAGAGGTTTAGAATGCAAGATGAGAAACTAGTTAGTACACCTTTGGTCAATCATTTAAAAATAAATAATGAGATGTGTTTGAAGACACATGAGAAGATTGAATACATGTCCAAGGTACCATATTCATCAATAGTTTGTAGCTTGATGTATGCAATGGTGTGCACAAGACTAGATATTGCACATGAAGTGGGAGTTGTGAGTAGGTGTATGAACAATCCAAGTAAAGTGCATTGGAAGGAAATAAAGTGGATTATCAGGTATTTGAGAGGTAGTGCTACTCATGCATTATGTTTTGGAGGTTCAAACACTATTCTACAGAGACATGTTGATTAAAATATTGAAGGTGATAAAGATAGTAGGGTAAGCACGACAAGGTGTGTTTTTATTGTAGATGAAACAACAATAAGTTGGATTTCGAAATTGCAATAGGTTGTTGCATTTTGAACAAAAGAAGCCAAGTATGTTGCTACTATGAATATTAGTAAAGAGATGATTTGGATATAGAAGTTCATGGATGAATTGGGTAAGAAGAAGGAAAATAACATGGTGTATAGTGATAAAGAGAGTTCCATTCATCTTGCAGAGAGCTCAACCTTCCATTCTAATGCTAAACATATGCAAAACAAGCACCATTTCATATGATCCATTTTGGAAGATGGATAATTGAATTTGGAAAAGATACATATTAGCCAAAATCTTGTAGACATGTTAACAAATGTTGTACCATGGAGAAAATAAGTTCCTACTTAGTTTTAGTTGGCCTTCAAGAATGAAGGTAAATATGAGAAATTTTGTAGGTCCAATTTGGATCATAGTCCAACAAGTGAAATACCAATGGATTTGTTATGATTAGTCTCTAAGTGAGAGATTGTTGGTTGTGGAGCCTGATTATAGTCTTCTTGATTCAAGGTATTGTTTTAGTCATGTTTGGATCCCAATAAATAATGGTGGGATTGGAGTGGGTTTCCCCCCACCTCCCCCCCTCTCCCCATTATTGTCTCTAGGGGTGGAGGTGACAACCCTCTTGGAGTACCCCTTGGAAGGGGTTCGAGGGCAATGACCCGAAGATAATTTGCTTTTTTATTTTAATTTCCTTGTAAAATGTTGTAAATTCCTAGTCAATATGGACCATTCATCATTAGGATGCATATATAACAATCTACATTATGTTTGTGTATTTTTTCCTGATAAGAAAACCCTGTTTTAAAAAGGGAATTGTATTACAATTAAGTAAAGTGTGAGAGAAATTGTGATAGAGTGAAGAGAAGGTTACGACGGATGTGATGTGGGTTGAATCTCTTCATTTTTCCCGATGGAATAAAATAAAGGACTCATTTTTTATCCATGTTTGTAGCCCATATGGAATGAACGACAATCTCTTATTTTGTTCATATATTTTTTATTTCCACATTTAATTTATTTTATTACTCTCACATCTTGTTTTCTAACACAATGTACCTATTTTAATGTTAATGTTAAAAGCTATTACTTTTTTAAGTTTTAAATATATAATAAATTAATATGCTACAACATAAGTAATGGTTTATTTTCAAATTTATTAATAAAATATTTTTTATCATCCATTATTTAATCCATGCAAAGTCATAATATTTTCAAATTTGTTAATAAATTTTTTTAGATAACCTATTGTTAATTAATCAACATAAATAATCATTGTAATCATTATATTTTCAAATTTATTAATATAATAAATTTATATTTTAGATAATCGATTATTAATTAATCAACATTAAGTTATATATTTTGTTTAAATGAATTGTTTTTTTGAAATTACATATCCATTTTATTAAATTAATTAAGTTGATGTAGTCATATACGTTGTTATGATTGGTGTTTGTGAAATTATATATTCTTTTTGTAAAATTAATTAAATTAATGTAAAACTATATATTATGTATAGTGTAATAATTTTAGGATTTAGATTAGAATGAGTAGATTTTTTAGGTATTATTTTGAAAAAATTTAGGGAGAATCTTAAAAATTTAACTTGCAAATTTTGGATGTTTTAGGGCTTTTTGAGAGTGTTGAATCTATGTCTACTATCAAAATTGCTATTAAAACACAATTAAATTCTAATTTTACAAAAAAAAAAAAAAAAAGTAAATTCTAGGCAAAAAAAAAACCAATCTAAACCATTCAAATTTTTATACATATATAATGTTTTAAAATCAAATTTGTTTTTTCAAACTTGAAATAACTTTTCTTAAATTTTTTGGAGACATATTTCCTAGAATGAGATTAAACACTCTAAAAATAAATTCTTTTAATTAAGAGGCTACATTATTTGTGGTTAATGTTTTGAAGTCAAAATGTGCTTTTTCAAGCTTCAAATAACTTTTCTTGAATTATTTGGAGACATCATTCCTAGAATGAGATTGAACGCTCTAGAAAAATAAATTCTTTTAATTAAGAGGCTACATTATATGTGGTTAGATCTTTAATAGCGTTGTAAACTCATGAGAGGTGGATTATTGAGATATTGGTTATTTAAAACTAAATTTGTTACTCAGATTTTGTTGACATTTATTGTTTATTGATACTAGATGATGGTTATATATAGCAAAATATTTAATCTTTGTATTAATGATAAATATTATAGTTAAATTTACTATAATGATAATTTAGTTTTGTAATCACGATATGATCATGTTTTTACATATTATTACAAGAAAGGAACTCTATTTTCAACAATAAAAAATAAACATTGTATTCTTTATCATTCTTAATAATTATCATTCCAATCACTATTTAAATACCAGCCTAGATCCAAATCCTAGGCTCTATCAAGCGCCGAGAGGGATCAAATCTCCCGAGGTGCAAACCTCTCCTTGAAAATCACCTTGAGTGCAATACCTGAGAAGAGGTTTGCACCTGGGGAGATTTGATCCCTCTCGGCGCTTGATAGAGCCTAGGATTTTTATTTCACCAACACTGACAATGTGAAAATCTACATGTGAGAATCACCTCTTACACTCTGGACCACAATATTATAAATGAGAGGAAGTGGATTTTCTTTTTCTCCATCATTATTTCACCAACACTGCCAATGTGAAAATCTAAATGTGAGAATCACCTCTTTTCACAATATGAATTTTTAAGTTTAGTTCTTATATCCTGTAACATTTTTTAATTTTACTGTTAAAGATTTTTTTTTTAAAATTAAACTTAATGCCTGTTACTACTGAAGTTCACCACTAAAAACTAAGCCTATTTCATATCCCATTTTGAATCATATCCTTTTTTCTTAATGATATACTTTTTTATTTTGAATGATATACTTATTTTGAATGACAATGAAATTTTGTAAAATCTGATCTGTAATTTTGTAAATGGATTCTCAAACCTAATATCATTAAAACCACACTAAGTTTTACAAGTTTTTGTAGAGTTTTGAAATAGATTTGGCAAACCATTCTCCTTAAAAGAACTCCTTGTCGCAATATCAATGATCAAAACTTGTAATTCCAATACCGAATTCATTAACAAAAACTGAAAAAAATTGCAAGATTACAATTGCAATCCTAATCTTGTGTACTCTGTGTTGACGTAATGTTTGTACAAAGTTGATTCTCGTAATTGCATATTTTATATAATGCATTTCCCCATAGATAGCTAAACTTATCACGTTACATATCAAAAGAAATACTTTCACCCTTTGTTGTTAAAAACTCTGATTCTATTGGCAACGTGTTCTGGTTCTTGATATTCACTTCAGCCTAGAGAGAATTGCCAGACATCACAAATTTCAATAATCCAAGTCTCCTTTTCACAACTGAAGTAAGTCTTCAGGAAAGGGCCCGCCATATGAAATTATGTAGACATTTTAATTTTTGTTAGAGTAGATTTAATTGTTTTCCTTTTGCTTTATTTTTTTTATTGACTGCATATTGCTTTCTCCACTTGTTTCATTCCTGTATTTAAGTATTCAAATTTTGTTTATAACAAATATTTCCTGAAATTGGTTTAATTTTCATTAATCACCTGTATGGAAAAATGGTTTAATTGTATGAATGGAGTCTACGTTGTTCTATACCTCCATCATGAACAATTCAATCCACTTACAGTTTTCACATGATACAGAACGGTCTTTGTAAGTTGCATTTTGGTTGAATAAATTCCATTATTTTCAATTCAATGCCCATTCATTCTTAAAATCCACTGTCATAGCTTTACATTTTGTACATATGTTTAGTAATCAATAGTTCGCAAAGGATTCTGTATCGTTGTTTTGGTATTTTGTCATAGGAAGCACTGTTGTGATATTCTTGGTTTTGAATGTGTGGAGAAGGCAGACTTTCTGCGGGCTTCCTCCCGGACCTGCAGGAGGGCCTGTTTTAGGAAATCTGTTGCAGTTGGGTAAGAAGCCCAACGAAACACTCTTCAACTTAGCCACCAAATATGGGCCACTCATGACCCTCTCTTTCGGAATGACAACCATAGTGGTGGTCTCGTCTTCTGCCATGGCAAAGGAGGTTCCAAAAACCCATGACCACATATTCGTAGGCCGGATCATCACACAGCCAAAGCTCTTTCCCACAACATGAACTCGATGGTCTTTCTCCAATATGGATCCCACTGGCGCATGCTGAGACGTGTGTCCAATACCGAACTCTTCTCTGTGAAGAGGCTAGAAGCTCTGCAACATCTGAGAAGAGATCAAGTAAATCGAATGATTCAACAAATTTTTCAAGACGCCGTCAAGGGACAGTGTGTGGAAATTGCACACATTGCTTTCCATTCCTCGTTTAATCTGTTAGGAAACATGGTCTTCGGTAAAGACGTGTTCGGTCCTGACTTGTTTGGAACTTCTCAGGAGCTGAAAGACGCCATTGCTAAAGTGACGAAGCTTCATGCAACTCCCAATATGGCAGACTTTTTCCCCTTCCTTCAATTTCTGGATCCGCAGGGCGTGCAACGTAATATGGAAATCCAGTTGAAGAAGATGTATGATGTTATGGACATATTCATAGAGGATCGACTGAAATGAAACGTAGATCAGGTGAAAGCACAGACAGAAGTTACAGTGAAAAGGATCTCTTCGATGTTTCTCTCCCATAATATTCACTTTCACTATTATTTTTTGCCGACATGTTGATCTCTCCCATAATATTCACTTTCACTATTATTTTTTTCTCACATGTTAGTAACGTTACATCACGTGACAAGATCTCCCCCATAATATTCACTTTCACTATTATTTTTTGCCGACATGTTAGTAACGTTACATCACGTGACATCACATGACAAGATCTCCCCCATACTGGGCTGTAGAGCGCCTCTCGGCGCAATAATTTAGGTTTATCTTTTTAATATGAAAACAATATTTAATTAAGATTTCAAATTATTTAATGTTAGGTAGTTGAATTAAATTTATATTATCATATTTGGAGTTTAATGCTTTTTTTTTTAATTTTCCTTAATATTATTATTATTTTTTTAAAATTAATAATTATTTAATAAAAATTACATAATTTTTATTTTGAGTTAAATAGCTATAACTAGCACACCCACGTAGTTCGTGGTTGTATCACATGGATATGGATCAAATGTGTAACATACCTAGAACTAAAAAAATAAATATTTATTATTTATTTCAGCAAAAACATTATGTTAATTTTTATTGTAAAGTTTATGACTATGTAGGGCAAGGATGACTATAATTGAAGAATTATTATTCTAATAATTAATAAAAAGAGACACCTATCCACGGGAGAGTGTTAATGGATAGTTCACTAACCCAATAGGAGGAAGGAGTAGTTGTAGAAGGTTGGTTGACAAGTGGCAGCTCTATCATTCACTTTCTAGATATTGCACGAGCATAATCCCTAAAAAAGTGGCCATGTTCCCTGAGAGGGGGGAAATGAGCTAGTGGCTCATTAAATTTTAAAAATGAACCAAAGACCTAAGAAAAATTATATAAACCATCAAATTGAGCAGGAGGATCACTAGTCATTATGATTTTTGAGAGAATGAACCTTGTGACTGCTGCAGACTGAAAATTCGTGCACACAAGCAATTTGATGAAGGCATAACTAAAGTTATTTGATGAGTTAAGTATGCTATTGAGAGCTAAGTTGGAGAATTTAGCTATGTGGAGGAGATCTTCATCCTAGTGGTTCAGTGAACAAGCTCAGGGGTCCTAACCAAGTGATTTGGCCACTTTAGGTGAAGGTTGGGTGGAACAGTCTCCCTTGGGTGTTAGTCCCTTTTATGCAACCCATCGAGGTTTTAACTCTATATATGTATTATGAATTATATTACGTATGTTTAAGTAAGTTGTAATTATTTTCAAATGAGATTATAGATAATTGATATTTATTCAATGAGTATTTGATATGTATTTGCATATAAAATAATTGATAGAGAAATGAAGTTAAATTATCTCATGTGTTTTTCCTCTCACAGAAGTGACGTATTGTAGTACAGGAAGATATGAAATTATGTTTGAATAGTAGTATGATGATGGTTGAATCATTGTGTATCTCTGTTATTACAGAGGATAAAATTGA
>LPNX010744486.1:16977-164527 GCA_001517045.1 Pseudotsuga menziesii
CATTTGGTTTGGGTTCTTCATTTAGTTGTATTACCTGAATTATTTCTATATATTACCTATTTAATATCATTTAGTATGTTTTCATATACCTTTCTATATAAATAACTGTGTATATGTTTACCATAATTAAAAATAGAATATCAGTTATGAAATATGTTAAAACTTAGTTAAATAAAAGAGTATACTGTACTTAAATAATTGCATTCTTAACTATTTTGCAGACTGATACCAATAGGATTCATCTGTAACATCAAACAGATAAATAACAGATACATAATTTATATTCTATTGTTAGTTTTGCTTTATTTAACTCTAAAAGGTTAAATCCTCTTTAAAACTAGAAGATAAAATCATAATTTAAACTGCAGAGATACTTAGTCTATCTTTTCATTTTTACACCTAGTATTTTCAGAAAACAATGATACAGTACTAAGACTAGTTTTTAAGACTGTAAGAAGATAACTTATGAATTTCATGAAAACACTAGTAGCAACTGCAAGTAAAATATGGAACTCGGTTCAGAAGAATAGTACTTCTCAACACCGAGATACTGTGCTGGAGTAAGGTCTGGTGATACGAGATGTGGAAAAACACAGTACTATTAACAGATTTAACTTCTGATATTTTAAAATACTAACTTTACTAAAACTAACTAACTACTCAAACATATAAATAAACATAACATGCATCCATTCATACTCAGTAAACATAAAGAAATAAATTACAGAACCTGTTTAAGCTGTGGACAACAACAGCAATGGGAGGCCGTTCCTCCCTACCAACTCCTGGAGAGCGCTCAGACAGCGACTTCTCAGGACCCCCGAGCTTGCTCTGGTCTCCCTGGCTGGAACTAGGTGCAGCAAATCAGATACCAGTCTTCAACTCAGTATTAACTCAGAACTATCAGTCAGTTCTTCTCAGCCCGAATAGCTGTAATCAAAATCAAGTTACTGCAGCAATCCACTCAAAACACTTCCTTACTGTTTTCCCTCTTTCCTCAATGAAATTCCTGAATAACATTCACCTGAATGAATTCTCTCTGGAATAAGATTTGAGCAGCCCCAGCTCTCTTCATTGAGTACTTTTAAAAGATTGCCTAGGTCTTTGTTGGGTTAACTGTCATTTAATGAGCCACCTGCCCTGATTCCACTTTCTTGGGGAATCATGACCCCAAATATAAGGAAGTTGCCACATGCAACTTAGGAAGTGTTTGAGGATGCTGCCACTTGTCTTTTGCCTTTCCACCTAGTTCCATCCACCAGTTTGACCAGTAACCTCTTTTAACAGCTCTCCCATGCTGTTGTCTCCATAATTTATTTATTAATAATAAAATATTCTAAATTACACTCCATAACTGTTGACTCTGCTGAGTCATCAGTCCCTACTTAGGATTAAGTTTAACATAATGTCTCAGAAATATAATAAAACAAATTACATAATTTTACAAAATTGGGGTATGTGACACATCATGTTTTGCTTGGATTTCTGGAAGACCTTCAACAGTTTTGCTTGCAATAGGTGGTGCTCTATAATGCACATGTGCAAGTCTTCTGTGCCAAAGTTCACTTGGCTCTACTATATCATGGACCATTGCTTGTTCTGGATGGCCCTTTAATTTGTACAATCCTCCTTCTTGTTCTCCAATTACTATCACATCGTCGATAGTCTTTCCTCTAGGCCACATAATGACTTGACCATCTATGAATGTAACCCGCATTCCTTTTGCATCTAATGTTGATATGGAGAGAAGGTTCTTCTTGAGTCCTAGTACAAACAATACTTCTTTTATTGTTAGAGACTTACCAAAATCTAGTTTATATGAAGATTCCCCACTACCTTTCATTGGATATTGGTAGTCATCTCCTAGCTTCACCTTGTGAGGTGAGTCATATGTTATGATAGTCTTACAAAGGATTCCTTGAATCTAGTCATATGTTTGGAAGCCAATCATCACTTCCATGAGTAATGTTACCTGTGAGAGCGGAAATCAAAACATATTCATCCTCACTTGAAGAGTCTTCACTTTCATATCTAGATCTCTTCCTGGATGGTTCATCATCCTCTGCAGCATGAGCATGATGTCTTCTTTTGTTCCCCTTCCTTTTATGAGAGTGAACCCTGTTCTTAGGACAGTCTTTTGCATAGTGTCCATTTTTATCACATGTATAACATCTCACTTTAGATAGATCCTTTCTATTGTTATCCTTAGAATGAGAGTTCTTACCTTTGGAGTAATGAGGATTTCTTCTTCCCTTCTTGGAGTGAACTGTGAGGGCTTGATCTTCACTTCCCATCTTCTCTTCTCGGGCTGCTATACGAGCTTCTTCTTGAGAGCATTTTTCCCATAGTCTACTGAACTCGACTAACTTCTTTCTTGCACAGATTTCTTGGATGAAAAAATCCCATGACCTAGGGAGGCCATTCAAGGTAGTCATCACAATCTCTGCATTTTCCACTTCTTCATCAACAGCTTCTAATTATTCCTTGATCTGGGAAACCCTTGTGAAGTAGGACTGGAGAGTCTCTGCATTCTGAATCTTCACATTCTTCAGTTGATTCCTCAGAGTCATTTTCCGGTTTATGTTCTTCCCTTCAAACAACTTGGTTAGGGCATCAAACATAGCTTTAGGTGTCTTGAGAGAGGACACCTGTGGGATAAGGTGATCCTTGATAAAATCAGCAATGATTCTTTTTGCCATAACCATCTTCTTCTTATGGAAGGATTTTGCCTCATCTCCCTCTGGAACTGGAACCTCCTCATGGATGTAGGAGTCTAATTCATTCTCTTCCAGGACCAGGGAAATCCTATACTTCTAGGCTTGAAAGTTATCAGCTCCCTCAAGCTTTTCATCAAGCTTGGTATGATGAGACATCTTATCTGAGAACCTCAAATGGAAATACAAAGGTTTTTAGATCTTACCAGGTTCAAGATGTCGGATCTGAAACTTGAGCTGAAATCCTGCAGAGCTGGTTCAGGAGCAAATTAGGGTTTTGTTTTTCCAGAGTTCTGTCCAACCAAATGCTCTGAAATTTGTTCCTAACTTCGATTTTGGGGAGGAGATCAATCCAGGCCTGGGCTCACTGAAAAAATCCTCTTCTGTGAAAAGCCCTAATTTTCGGCAGCAGTGACAGGTCCAAAACTGAAAAAACCTCATAAATGGATTATGCTTCGACAGAAAGATGCGCCCTAGGGAGGAGAGTTATTCCACCTTACTTTTGCTGAAAATATGTGGAGGAAGATCCACAAACTAGGAAGCCATAGTTCCCGCAGCTGCACAGTGTCTTCTTCTCAGGTTAGCTCTGATACCATGTTAGTTTTTCAACATTAAGCTAACATTATTAGGATCTTTAACTGAGAGAATAATAAGTACAACAATCAAACACAAGAGACAATGAACACAGTTTTTTTCCTTGGGGAAACCAGAAAGGAGAAAACCCCGCAACTTCCTCAGAGATAGAATCAGCACCAAAACAGTAAAAGCCCCAAAACAATAAGTGATCTCCCAACAGCAATAATCTTCTTCTTGTCTAGCCCCAGTGTCTTCTCCTTCCTCAACTATGCACTACACTTGAGTGTGTATGACTTGTGTGATAAATAGAGACTCCAGTTCTCTATTTATACTAATCCCGACATGACTTAAACCCTACCAGGGCCGACCTCTACTAAGAGAGTCTAATAACCCTAGTGCCCCAGAACTGCGGGGACTTTAACCCTTAGACAATCGGAGGGTTACCCACTATGACTTGACATGACTTGTTTACATAATTGATCCTCCCGATCGGAACATCGAGGCATGACAATATGACTCAATTACATTATAGATATATCCCAGAATAAACATCGGGTTACAATACATAAGATACATAGATGAATACATTCCGAAGTTACAAATACATCAACATCACATGTCATTATTGATTGGGAAAATAACATTCATGGGATAAATATTCTCGCCCTTTCAGCTTGGCTTCACAAGACCAACCAGATGATCAACCACTTCCATGATATTTCATTTGAACACATCTACAGGGAATAGAATGTCTTGGAAGAATTATTGTCAAAGAAGGCTCTTTTGGCTGATGCAGGTTCTTTCTACTTTGAATTATGGCAGCATGGTTCCCTCTCCTCGAAAGGCCATGTCCAAACCATTTTCTGATTATTGTGTCCTGGCCCTCTCTGGTTGAATACAGTTTTTTTGGGCCTTTTTTTGTCACTTTGACCTTTGGCACTAGTTTCTCTGTCATTTTTTAGTCTGCGTCTTCTTTGGGCACTATTTTGGATTTCAGCTATATGTTTAGTGACTAATTTATGCGACTTATTTAGTCCATCTACCGACCATACTTTTGTAATTTCAAATTATCTTACTTTAATAAAGTATAGATTCTTTTCTTGAAATAAAAAGCCTCTTGGATATTAAAACTCGTACACATATTATAAATATCCCACGGGAGAGGAGAACTTGAGACCACGTGGCATCATTTTTGGTGTTAGATGTTTTAAGGAATATAATACCCCACGCGAACATAATCAAATACATCAACAAAGCAAATTAGTTAAAAACGTTCTTTCAACGAAATTTGAACGGTTTGTATTCGTTTTGATTTAAAATTTGTATTTAGTAAGAGAGTTATCTTCACTCGAACTTTTGTAAACATCATTTTTTAATTTATTTGGTATATATGTTAATAATTTATAAATTCAAATTAAATATTAATAATTTATATATAAAAAACATAAAATTAATTTAATAATAATATATTTAAAGTTATAGCGAAGTCAAACATTAATTTGGTGTATGATTTCTTTGTTTATGGGATAAAAAATCTTCTCATGCATAGAGCTCTTAAAGTTTATGGAAGTGCACATGTCCATCTTTTCTAAATTTAAACTTGAGAAAAACACATAACCATTAAACCTACTTAAACTTTACCAATACTTATAAAACCAAAACAATTATTTACAATAAATTATTTATTACAATAAAAATGCTCACATTTTTTTCAATAATATTGTAAAGGATATGGTGAATTATTCAATAATATCTTAGGATTAATATGAATTATCTTCTTTCATTTATTTTATCATTGATTATTCAACATTCTAATCGGACCTTGTCAATGTCATTAAAGAAAGATTAAGATTAGGTATACAAATCTTTCTTTAATCATAAACCTGATTAATTACGGATAAGATGATAGGAACAGGAAACATAATTGTCTAAACATTAAATCTCCATCATTTGTTTGTAACACTCAATCTATATCTTTTGCTTGTCTTCCTTTCATTATTAAATCTATATCTTCTGCATGTTTAGATAAAGTGAAAGAAAACGTGTAGAAGGGATGAACCAACCCCACCGCCTACCTAATCACATGGGATTTTGTTCACACTAATCCCCCATCACTGTACCAAGAAAATAAAGTTTAAAAATTTTAAAAATTTTAAATAAATTATGTTTAGAAACATAAAATTATATATATATATATATATAATTAAAAAAATTAAAATCTATGTCAAAATGTTTATAAATGAGCATTATATATATATTTTTTTAAACTATACTTTATTAAAATTATTTAACAATTATATATTAAATTAAATATTTTAAAATTGAATTTCATATAAAATCTATTTAAAATGTAATTGCTATATATAAAAAAAATTATGAATAAATTATTAAAACAAATATTTATAGATAAATATAATATTTATACCTATTTATTTAAAATTTAGAATTATATGGTATAATTTTTTTAATGTGAAAATCTATAACCTACTTCATTACATTCATAATGTATATATCAAATTATGCAACAATTATTACATTTTTATTGGGTGTACAATTTTTACCAAAAATTGCTCACAAGATTATAAGGGTGTGCACTTATGACTTTATATCATCAGAGTCCTTTATAGCCTTTCATAATCTTATTAATGATTTTTGGTAAAGATTATATACTCAACAATGACCAATTTAATGATTTAAAACTTTTACATTAAAAAAATCAAAATTAAATTAAATACAATTTTATAAAAACAAAATATTTACCAATGGAAAACTTATTTTTAATAAAACTTTATTTTCGTATACTATTTTCCATATATTAAATTTTTATACTCCATTTGCTAAGTATATATTATATTATCTATACATTAACTACAAACTACTACCATTATTTATCCAATATATATATTTCGTAGGAACACATATTTTTGGTAAAAATATTATTTTTCTCATTTTCTCATTTTACATGTAATAATATGCTTTATAATTAATTTGATATTTGATAAGAAAATCTATTTCTAATATGTGATATTATTCTAATTTCTAGACAAACACAAATAATATACTAAAACATTTAAAACAAAATTTAAGTGCTAATTTATTTTACAATATCTTTTACATAAGAGGTAGGTAATGACATATTTTGGTGTATATGTACTTTAATTTGAGATTGATATTGAATTTATTCTTATCTATTTCAAGAAATATTAGATTTGTGTACAATTATGCAATGCATAAATATCTATTTCACAATATATTGCATTTAATAAACAATTATGCAATGCTTATTTATTATTTTCTCATAAGTTAACTATCTCTATATAAAATGGCTCTCTCTATCCAAAGCGGCAGGGACTCGCTACTGTGTAGCACTTGTTATTATATAAGTCTATAAATTTGAAGGAAAAGATAGTGAAAGCTTGGAGCAAACCATAAAACAACAAAACCAATAAAGGGGACCTTGAGCCAAACAAATCAAAGACGACTTCTTAACTCGGCACACACAGAAGGAAGCAAGTCATAATTACATCAGGGTGCAAAACGTACTTCTTGTTTGTTTAGGTGATAGGTGTATTTTTTATCCTTTTGAATCAGCTATGGTGGATTATATGATTTGAAGGTTTCGCCACAGAGATTGACTATACTTAAACGTAATCATTATGTCTTCCTTAATTTTGAAGATCGCAATCTTGATCTTGTTTATTGAGCCCTTTTTTCGTATGCATTGATTACTCCATTGATGGTGTTATCACATCTGGCATGGTGTTGGGTTAGCAGTTATTAACTTTTGCTACTTTGTGGTGTTTCTTCCAGTACGTCTGGTTTACTATTCATTTTGGCGGTGGTTGCAGTGACAGTTCCTTATCTCGAGGTATATCTTGGGTTTACGGTTTATCTGGCGTAGATATCTGCTCACATGTATTGTTATGTCTTTTTGGGAGGTTAAGGCTTTAGCCCATTCTCCTCCGGGCAAATGGGTTTTTAATTCCTCGAGGGTGATCCCGTCTAGGGTTTTTGAGGTTAGTGTTGGTCTGAGCAAGATGCCAATGGAGACGGTGTGGGTTGCTTGGAAGAAGACGCATGCAGACATTAACATTGGTCTGGTTACTGGTGAGACTATGTTGGAGACGGGCATGAACCCTTGTTCAGAATTATTGCCTGATGTGGATGAGGTAATGTGTGGGAGCGCTATGCCGGGGGTTTGTGAGTGTTTTGCCTGTTGATGTACTGGTTAAAGATGTGGGGATTTTACCTATTGGTTCTCCGATTAAAACGGTGCAGTTGGAATTATATGCGTTGGGGTCTTCTGACTTAGATCTATCTTTGGATATCTTTGAAAATTCCACTGACCTGAGAGCATCCTCTCCGGATGATAGAATTTTGAAGGCTGGTGGTTCTGAAGGTATTTTTAAATGTGGGGTTTTTTATTTGGTAGGTGATACTATTGGGGTTGATCCTCATGAAGAGTTCCTCTAGCATTCTGTGCCAAAGAAAGGTCATGCTAAGAGAAATTTTAAATGTAAGGTTAGCTGAGATTCCGCATTGAGGATTCATGGCATCTAATGGAGAATCTGCGGTTAGAAGATTTGTTGTCGACGTTTCGAACCAAGCGTGGTTCATCTTCAGGACAAGGCGATGCCTTGAAAGCAGGTTAAACCCTTGATTCTGGTGGTGGGTGAGGATGTTTCTTTGAACGAGATTGTGCTCACCAATGCGCTTACACTTGTGGGTCGGTTTGGTGGGAGAAAAATTAGTTCTGAAGGCATTAACAATTGGGTTTCTAATTCTTGGCAGCATGCGGTTAATTTTTGTCCGAAATTTTTTATCCTTCCCAGGGGTTGGCTGGCATTCAAGTTTCAGAACATTGAAGATGTGGCTACTATCTTGAGGGGTGTATGGAAATGGGACAATTCAGGACTCTTTCTCAAGCGTTGGACACCATTATTCGATCCTCGCACTGAGAGGTATGACTCTATGCCCATTTCGGTAAAGATGCCTAATCTATGTTTCGAGTTTTCGTCTGTGGACTTTTTTAGGCTAATTGGTAATGCACTTGGGACATTTCTAGAGGCTGATTTATCTTTTTTAGACTCTGGTGTTTGTTGTTTGGGGAAAGTGTTGGTCATTTTGGGTGTTCGTAATGGACTTGCTGAAGATATCGTTATTAAGAAAGGGCAGTTAGTTTTTACCCAGCCTCTGGATTATGTGGGGTTACCATTTCGATGTAATCGATGTCATTGTTATGGTCATTTGTTAGCCCATTGCCATTTACCTTTTTTTAAGAAACAGTTTGGTTATGTCCCTAAGCTCAAACCTGTATGGCGTGCCAAGAATTCTAGGGTTCTTCATGTTGATTTATCCTTGTCTCAGATAGTTGGGATGAAGGGTTTATTTCCTTTGGAATCTGGAACTTCTCCTGGTTTTTTTTATCCTTTATCCCAGGATCTCTGTGTTAAGACTCTTAAACCTTTGTGTTTGGCTTCCATGGTAGATTTTGAGGAGGGTTCTCTTTTAAGCAAAATTTCGAAGGCAGGAGTGGATCATTTGGATAAGTTTAATTTGGGTGAATCCAGGCTTGGGGATTTATGATTAATCTCCCCTATTAAGGTTTTTAAGGATTCTAGTTATGGTTACTTTCTTAGATCTAGTTCTAAGGCCATGAAGGATTCTGTCTCTTCTGTTGGAGCTGGGATTTTTTCTGGATTATTATCTTCAGTAAAATATGGTGAGTCTGTAGAGTTTCTTGAACGTTCTGATGTTTCTGGGGCACTTAGAGTTGTGGATGCCCACTACAGGGGTACTTTATGGTCATAATGACTCTAAATTGTAGAGGTTTAGCTAGTAAACCTAAAAAACTAGTTGTATGTAGGCTGGTTACTGAATAATCTATTGATGTTCTGTTTTTACAAGAAACTATGGGTGATGGGGTACTGTTTGTTGGTGATTTGGGATTTTTACTATCTGGTTGGACCTTTATTTCTTTGGATGCTAAAGGAAAATCGAGGGGTTTGCTTGTGGGTTGGAGAGCACAATACTTGCTTTTCTTGAATTCATGGGCTATGGATTCGGGATTATGTGTATCTCTCTATTCGACTGAACTTAAATTGGAGTTATGCTTTGTTAATGTTTATGGACCTTATGTAGAGAGGGAAGGGTTCTCAATTAACCTCTTGGATTTTGTAAGTCTTAATTGTACTAAGATAATTTTCGGTGGGGATCTGAATTTTTCCTTGGGATTATCTGAGATTTGGGGAGTTAGGGCCAGAATTGATTGTCTTTCTGATTTTTTTTCAAAGATTTTGGATGATCATGGCCCTGTGGATATTGTGCCTAGTGTGATACTTCCTACATGGACTAACAGAAGAGTTGGTAGTGAGAACATTTGTAAATGTTTGGATAGATTGATGATTTCTGTTGATCTTTTAGAATTTGAGCTCTGCTTTCGTCAATGGGTGGGATGTGGGGGGACTCAGATCATCATCCTGTATTTTTATAGATTTTGGGTCATGATAAGAATACTCATAGTCCTTTCAAGTTTAATTCACACTGGATGGAACATGAGGATTTGGTTATACTTTTGAAAATTTCCTAGAGGGTGTATGATGAGAATTCTGGTATGTCTCCTGCTTTGCATTTTTCTGCTAATCTTAAAAAAGGATTAAGGATATATCTATTTGTTGGTCTGTTAAGAGGAAAGTGTAGGATCTTAAAGATTTAGTAGAGATTGAGATCTTACTGGAGGATGCATGTACTAAAATGGGTTTTGGATATTCTAATGTGGAGGACAAGGCATCTCTGTATGTGTTGGAATCTAGAAGGAGAAATATTTTACTGGATAGAGAAAATGAAGCCAGACAAAAGAGTAGGGCTATCTAGTTACTTTGTGGTGATGATAATACTCCTTTCTTCCATAAATTTGCTAAAATAGAAAATTTATTAATTCTATATGGAAGATTTCTAATGATAGGGGTAATATTGTTGAGGGATTTGAGTCTATTACTAGGGTAGGGGTTCAACACTTTGAAACTTTGTTTAAGGAAGATAGCAATTTACATCTTCCTGAGATTTTGGAGATTACTGATAAATATCCTTCTGCTATTTATGTAGAAGAAAATATATATCTTATGATTCCTGTTACACTGGTGGAAATACAGTCTATATTGTCATTAAGTAAAAATGATAAGAGTCCTGGACCTGATGGGATTCCTGTGGAGGTCTATAGGGCACTATTTGATGTGTTGGGAAGTGATTTGTTAAGAGTTATTGAAGACTCGAGGCAGAGTGGAAAAATTCCTGTTGTATTTAATTCTACTTTCATTGCCTTGATCCTTAAGACTGATTCACCTAAGTCATTTGATGACTTTAGACCAATATATTTATGTAATTTTATATATAACATCATTGGTAAAATCATTTCTACTCGTATTAGAAAGATTTTGTGGAGATTTATTTCTAATAGAAAGATTGTGGAGATTTATTTCTAATGAATAGTTTGGATTCTTTCCTGGAAGACAGATTCATGAAGTTGTTGGTATTATTCAGGAAGGATTACATTCTATACATAGCAAGGGTTTAAAATCAGTGGTTCTAAAAATTGATTTATCAAAGGCTTATGAATGTGTAAATTGGACATATTTATGAGTAATTATGTCTAAAATGGGTTTTTTAGTACCCTTTATAACTTGGGTGATGAGCAGCATTACTTCTGTTTCTTTTTTTGTATTGATTAATGGGGTGGCTTCAACTTTTTTTTAGATCTGGTTGGGGGCTTAGACAAGGATTCCCTCTAGCTCCTTTACTTTTTCTTATTGTGGTTGAAGGATTGAGCAAGACTATTCTTTCAACTAAAGTTAGTGGGGATTTTTAGGGTATCTCTTTTGGTAATAATATTATACTTTCTCATGTTCTGTTTGTGGATGATATTATTTTGGTATCTGATGGTTCTGATCAGTCTTTATCAACATTATATGAGGTTTTGATGGTTTTCTGTAAAGCATCAGGAATGGTTATTAATGAGGACAAATCATCTTTTTATTATTCAGGATTGGATGAATCTGAGTTGATTTCTTTACAGAATATATTTTCTTTCTCTGTTGATAAAATTGAGAGTGGTATGAAATATCTTGGGTTTCATCTCAAACCATGCAGATATCTGTTGAAATATTGGGATTGGCTTATTACTAAAGTGGAAAAGAGAGTCAAGAACTGGAGTTTTAGATTGTTATCTAAGGGAGGTAAACTTATTCTGGTAAAGTCCGTTCTTGAGGCCATTCTGGTATACTGGATGCATTTTTGGATCCCAGTTGGTATTCTTGAAAGAATAAGGAAGATCTGTTTCAAGTTTTTATGGTCTGGAAACAATGACACTATAGGTTTACCTTGGTCTTCATGGAAGGTTTTGGAAAATCCTAAATCTCTGGGAGCTTGGGATTTGAAAATTCCTGCTTTATTTGCTAAATCACTTGCTGCTAAAAGTGTGTGGAATCTTATTCATGGAACAGGTCTTTGGGTGCAGATTGCACTTTAAAAATACATCAGACCTTTATCTTTATTAGATTGGATAAAGGTTTCCGTTAAGAAAGAGAGAGGCATTTCCATTTGTTGGAAAGTTGTACTCTGGTCTTTTGATCTTATTGGACAGTCCTTTATGTGGAGGATTGGGACAGGAACAGAGGCCCTGTATTGGTATGGACCCTTGGATTGGTTGCAAGTGGAGGCATTGCTTACCTATTTCTATGATTGATAAATTACACTATGCTGGTTTTTTTGTTTTGAAGGATATTGCATGTCTTGGTGTATCTATTCTACAGGATCAAGGGTGGCTAAATGCTGACTTATTTGGATTTCTGGACCAGGAAATCATTATCTGGAATACTTATGTGGCTTTGTTGAAATCCAGTCATGTTAGAATTTCCAATGAAGATGATCTGTTGGCATCGAGTCTATCCAAAACAGGTAAGCACACCCCCAAAGCTAGTTATTTACATCTTATTCAAGATAGAAATGAGATGGAAATTTCTTGGTGGTGGAAATGGTCATGGAAGCTTAAATGTCCACTAAAATAAAAAATCTATTGTTGGTTTTTATTTTCAAGGAAAGCACTTACCTGGGATATTTTGTGTAGAAAAGGCTGAGAAGGACCTAGTAGATGCTACCTCTACAAAATGGAGTCTAAAACTTATTTACATATTGGTTTTGAATGTACTTTTACCAGGAGGGTTTGGTCAAAGATTGAGTCCAAGTTAAGGATTATAAATTTTTGGCATGGTATTTCAGTTTTAGACTATGTTAAGAATTGGTGCCTTCATGCTGAGGTCAGGTATAGATCTTTACCTGTTATAGTTTCTTGGTTCATATGGAAGGATAGAAATCAATGTTGTTTTAAAGATATTCAGTCAAAGTCTTACGTGGTATCTTTTTTATGTTTGGGGCTACTGAATTCTTATCCACTGGATAATAGAGCTTTGAATATAAGAATGGTTGTTGATGAATGCATTGACAAAGCATCCCCATGGGGGTATTTTGATGGCTCAGCAACAGGGGTGCCACAGATTTGTGGCACTGGAGGTGTACTGTATTTATCTAATGAGCATTATTTTACCTTTTCTGCTGGTCTGGGTATGGGAACCAACAACTTTGCAAAACTTTTAGCATTAAAGTTGTTTATTTCATTGGCTTTAAAATATGAGGTTCATACTTTGCATATCTTTGGAGATTCTCAGTTGGTGATCAATTGGGTGTCTGGTAAGTTCAGAATTAAAGATGTACATCTTCCTCAGATCTTGCAGGAGGTTATTCAAATTTTTGATCTTCTTGAAAAAGTGGATTTCAATCATATTTATCGAGAAAGGAACTTTAAAGCTGATGCTTTAGCTAAAGAATGTGCTAAGGTTGTGGAAGGGCATTGGATTATCCATGAGTTTCGAGCAACTAAAACTTATGAGTCTTTTCAGGTTTTCTAAAAAGATATAGTGGTGATGGGATCTGGGGGGTGGTTTTTTGAGGTCTTATGGTATCTTGTGCTTTGTTGACAGTTATTTTTTGATATTTTTGTATTTTGTTGATCATCTCTTTGATGGCAATGATACATTTGCTAGATTTGGTGGGTAAAAACATATCTTATATACTTTGTTGGTGAAGATAGAATTAGATGATATATATATATATTTTACACGGTCTATTATGGATAAGGTTTTTTGCAAACTTTTGTTGATATGTGCAAATCTGGTTGATGACAAGCTACTTTCAAATTTATCTTACAGCATGCATCTTTTGATGAATGTAGTTGAACTATTTGTATGACTTTTTGGATGGATATAATTTGATTTTCAAAATCAATTATGATCTTTTGTAATAGCATTTTTTGTGCTGAATCTTTGAGTAAATGGACCCTGATTAGTAAATGATAGTGGTTCATCTGATAAATGTAATTTTGTCTATAAATAAAATTATGATTTTTTTCTGTTGAAAAAAAAAATAAGTCTATAAATTTGTTTAGATATAAGTAAAGTGGTAGGTGAAGATTTATAAAAGTAGTTAGCCACTTAGTTTTATGAAGATAGTTGAATGTTAAACAAAAATTGAACATTAAACTAATTAATAAATATTTATAGTTATCTATTTATGATATAACATAAACATTAAAGTAATTAGTATAAATATAAAACAAATATTATTTAATTAAAAAACATAAATGATAAAAAAAAATTGATATCCATTTAACTTAACTGAATCGTATTTAAATATTAATCAAATGAATTTAAGAATAACAAGATATGACGACCATAAAATGAATCTTGACTATACACTTATTATACCTAGTTAATTTTGTTAATCAACTCAAAAAAAATTAAAATCTCAAATAATATTTAAACACACACACACACACATATATTAATAAAAACGACAATATTATTGATATAACGTGGTAATTGAAACGTATATTTGACTTGGTGTCGAGGGCACATATGATAATGGGAATAATGTGGATGCATATATTTGGAGATTCTTCTGTGGTTATAAACTGGGCTAAAGGCATCTCTTCTCTCACTACTCTGGACTTGGAGGCTTGGTGTGAGAACATCATAGATCTTTTAGCCTCCTTTACATCTATTGATTATCAGCATGTCTATAGGGAATATAATGAGAAGGAAGACATCTTATCCAAGGAAGGGCTTCAATTGGCTACATGCCTACTATACTTTACAGAATGCTGTGAAGGTATAGTCATTGGGGAAGCCACTATTTAGCTATTTTTAGATGAGATTTGCTCTTTCTGGCCTACTCTATTACTTCTTGAGTATGGCATTTATTTATCTATATGGTATATTTTTTAGACTTGTTTAGCTTCACCTCAGTGTGATTGTTTTTTAGACACTTCCCAGAGCCCTTCCTTGGATAACATATCTGGGTTCTCTGTATCTTCTCTAGGGACTACTTGGATAATCAACCTCATTTGATGGATATGTTGTGAAGAGTGACTCATCAGTCCCAGTGTTATCGGGTCTTTTGACTCCGCTTTTGGTCTTTTGACTCTACTTTTGACTGATATTTTATCATGCTAATGTAACTTGTTACCTTTGATTCACTTTGAATATCAAGGAGTTGCTATTTTTTGTCTGGAAAACAAATAATATGGAACATACTCTATTTAATTCGGGTTATTTTTAATGATGAGAAAAACATTGAAACATGATTCTACCACCTACCTTTGATTTCCTTCTTTTTGGTTGGTGTCTATATTTTTAATTTTTTATATTATATAAATTGCATCTTCCATTCAAAATAAACCATTAAAAACCTAAAGCTTAAAGACTTATCCTATTACAATGAAAAGATTTTGGATATAAAAACTCATATCACAAGCATCTAAGGCCACGTGTCAAACTCAAAAAAATGGATACAACTTCTAACGACGACCACCACTCAAAGGAAATGGTAAATTTGAGGATCAACTGGTTACATTGGAGGATGGAAGAGAGATATACAAAGGTTTTCAACGGGTGCATTTATGGAAGAAGGATATATAAAGGTTTGTTGTGTTTTTAAGTTTATGAATAAGATTTTCATCATTTATTTATTATTTTCTCAATGTTATAGTGTTAAATAAATTTATGATAGAGATTAATTCTAAGATATTTGTATGAAGTCACTTGCTCCAAGATGTCATACATGAAATGAATATACGCGATCTTTTTGGATTTGGTTATAGTAATTTTTTTTGGTTTGTGTTAGCAATCATATCCGCAGTATAGGAAAAAAATATTTGAGAATTTTTAGTTACTTGTCGAGATCATAATGAGTCCTCACCATGAGAACAATATCATGAATGTAAAGAAGAATGATGATAACTATACCAACTAGAGTTGTATCGACACAAACTGTTTATTCCAAACAACTCTCTAACTTCTTAATGTATATACTGAAAGAGTAGGGAACAAGGGACAAACTTTATTATTCCTATATTACAATTAATTTCTTCTGATGATCCCTCAGTGTTCCCTCAACTTAGCAATAGAAGTATCGTACAACCGCATCGCATCAACTATCAACTCAAAAGGAACTCTTAACTCTTATAATATATTCCAAAGGTTAGTTATAGGCATAGCATCAAATGATTTTCTATATAAAAAAAGCAATAAAAAATATTGGTTTTCATATTGTCACACCCCTATAACTAACCTTAGCCATAAAAAAAAATCAAAACAAATTTTAATAAAAATTTAAATATTATATATTATAATATTTATTTTATTAAAAAAATTTATAATAAAATTATTATTATTAAATAATAATATTTATTATACTATAGTTTTCAACATTAAAAAAATCAAAATATAATAATATTATTATTAATATTATTAAAATTTTCAAAAAAAATTATTATTAATACCATAATATTAATAATCAATACCTAATAATTGTGATAAATACAATTATTATATAAAGAAAAAGGAAACAATTCAAAATCAAGAAAAAAGACAAAGTGAAAATGGAAGAGACAAATTTTAATAAAGCAGAGAAAATATTTCTCAACATTCCAACGAAAGTGTCGACGACAATGTTGAAAGTTTATGGGATATTTGATGAAAGTTTAATTGCCATCGCTATTGTCCATCCAACAAGGAAAATTTTATAAACATTGATGTCGCAAATCAAGTATAAGTTCAAGAATCAATGAAGAATGAGTCAAACAAAGATCAAATAGAAGTACCAGTACAAATCGATGATTATCATTTTGCAACTCAACTCATCGTCGCAGTAATAGACGACCATCTCATCGACATAATGTTGGGGTATAACTCGTTGGAAATACTAGGAACATTCTCCATCAAAGAAAAAAAAAGTGCATCACCTTTTTCCATGAGAAGAAGAAAATAACGCTACAGGATTTCTTCGTGGTAGTTCCTGTATCGCAAACTACAGACGAAGAATCAATTGATGGACGATATGAAGAGTTAGAAGAATAAATAAAGATTTTAAACAAACTCATCATGGACAAAGATAATGAATTAGCGTAAGTCCAAGAAAAGTTAGGAATTCAAGAATCCGAGTTAAGTCATTGTCAATAGCAAAAATAAAAAATCCAACAACAGTATGATGACATGAAGAAGACACATAAGTTGGAAATGATAAAAATCAATAATGAATTATCTAGCAATACAGAAGAAATTTTTTGTCTACGAAATCATAACAAAACACTGATTACAAAGATTAAAAAACTAAAACATAGTAGTAAAAGGGAACACTCTACTGAAGACCTCAAAGGAAGAATACTAGAAAAACAGGAAGAAAACCAGTGTCAAAAGAATCTTATTCAAGAACTAGAAAAACAAATCAAGAAGTTATAAAATGACAAAAATTCACAAGATGAAAGATTCGAAAAGATTCAGAGTCATAACAATCTACTGGAGAACAAAGTAGTGCAAATACAAGAATATGTGTCTAGAAATCAATTCAAGGAAGTGAAGGCAGACCTCACCGTAGTTCAAAAGAAAGAAAAAAAAACAACACATACACCTTATAGACATCCCAATTATAATCGTCATTTTGACTAACAACAGGGTCAAAATGAGCATTCACAAAAGAGTTATGTTGACAGGAAAATAGTTCGACATACTAAGCAACAATTGAGACGACCCATTCCCCAAAATGATCTCAGAGGCAAGATCAAAATAAATCTGGGATGGACCACAGCAGATACGATGCAGCAATTCTCCCGGGGAATCTGTAACTCATATCGTCTTATTTCATCAAGTGTCGCTAATGATCCAGAGATGACGGTTCAAGCAAAATCAAACATGGCTGCCAATGAAGCTTTGAGGACAAAGCTTCCCTTAAGGGGAAGGAAATGTACCAATAAAATAATAAATTAATATTAATATTAATTTATTATTAATTAAAAGACTATTTAAGTCAATAATCATTCCCTTTTATGAAAAGGTGCATGGCGGGCTTATATAAATCCCAAATCTATGTAACTATAAATCATCTATCATACATTATATGTACATTACTACTTAGCCATTTATGGCTTTCCTACGTTACTTGTACTAGCTATTTACTTAGTAAGGAACTCTTGTTCCTTCAATTTCCTTTTTACACAACACCTTGATATAGAACTTGTTAATGGAATTAGAGGGGGTTCTAGTAAAATATGATAGAGGTCTTCAATATTTTGTTCAACAACAAATTCCCCAAAAGAGCATAAATAGACAAGAAAGAGTAGTCCACGCCTTAATAATAAAGAAAAGAGATGAATAACAAGCCTCTTTAAGGGGATGCATTTATAACTCATAATTGATGGGGGGGTTACAGGTGACGGCGATGGCGTAGGGTTTTGGTTACAGGTAACGGCGATGGCGTAGGCTGACAAAGGGAGGTTACGGCTGGCCTAGGCCTCTAGCTATGGCTAGAGGTCTATGATGGACCGATTATTATTCTCTCTTCAAGACAGTTTCTTGTCTTTGTATTGTGTCGCAGTTTATTGTTGGACGCTGCTAGAAAAGGCTGTTTACTATCTGCGATGGTGGCTGGCTGTTGGGGTTTTTGAGGTATGAAGTAGCTTGAGGTTTTTACTGACTGCGATGGAGGATTTGGACGTGGTGGATTATTCTAGTGACAGGTTGGAGAGCTCTGACATTTGGGAGATGCCAGGTGGAGGGCTGATGGAGCAGATGGTGGACATCCCTAGATTCGGTCAAGAGGTTTTGGGTCCGGCTAGTTTAGTGCCATTGGGGTTGGAAGATGTTACTTCGCCGTCTGAATTTATTGTTTTCTCACCAACGGATCAAGCTTCGGTTGATTCACTGGTGGAGTCATTCTATCAGTGGCCTGATGCGTTGCTGGGGTCCTCGATTTGGAAGGAAGCGGGTGGTCTCCTCTCTCGGGATTTAGGATTTCCGGCATCAGTACCTTAGGATGGGTCCAAGGCAGTGGCGGGTTTTGCTCAGGTGACAGCAGAAGGGGAGGCTGGTCAGGTTTTGCAGGGAAAGGGCACAAGCAGTGAGTCCTCGGAGGATGAGTTGAGGGTGCCGTTGGATGTTGCTGAGCAGCAAGGGTTTGAGTCTCCCCATAGGGACTCCTCTGGAGGCTGTTTAGGAGACTCAGGTGAATCTGATGGAAGGCAAGAAGGGGTAAGTGGTTCTTCAAAGAGGCACCGGAAGAATTGGGTTAAAACGAAGAAGGTTAGGAATTATGCGGTCGGAGAAGATTTAGCTTGGGAAAGTGTGCTGAATATGGCGAAGTGTACCCTGGTTGGGAGGGTTATGGGTAGAAATTTTTCTAAAAAAACTGTTCAGGATTGGGCTGCGACGACTTGGGGCACACAACTTGGCTATGCTCCGGTGGTGGAGATGTTGAACAGAGGCTAGTTTGTGGTCAATTTGGAGAAGGAGGAGGACCTTAGATGGATACAGAACAAATGTTGGCATATTGACCATTCACCTGTCCTTATGAAACCATGGAGCCCTCTGTTTGATGCCAGCAAAGAAAGGGTAGATGTTTTACCTATCTAGGTAAGAATGCCAGCTCTTCCTTTACATTTTTGGGATATGTATCATTTCAGGCGGATAGGCGATATCCTAGGGTCATTCCTGGAGGCGGATGTTTCCTTCTTAGAAACTAAGGAGAAGAAGGTAGCCAGAATCTTGGTAAATATAAACCTCAGGGAGGGTTTGGCAGAATCTATTAATTTGGATTAGGGGCCGGTGATTATCCCCCAATTACTGAATTATGAGAATGTCCCGTTTCGATGTCGCAGATGCCATGTTTATGGGAATCCGGTTTCGGCCTGTCCTTTGCAGGTGCGTACCCTGAACGGTTGCAGAAGGAAAGCTGTTGGGGCTGCAAGTAAGGGTCCTTCTGAGAAGATTGTAGGGTCCTCTGGGTCGGCCCAAACCTCTGCGGATGATATAGGCAGTGATCCGTCTGGAGAAGATCTGAACTTTCCTGAACCTTTGGTGGAAGAAGGGACTAGAGATCCGCCAGCTCAGTCCACAGATCCGGTAAATGGTTTTGCTTCAGAGGTTCATTCTGGGTCGAGTACATCCTCTTTACCTATTCTGTCAAATGTTAATTTGTTCTTGAATAATTTTTACTTTCTTGGTTTCGATTGGATAGAAGGCCTGAGGAAGCTCTCCCTTTCGGGTCAATCTGGATCCCCATTGTCTCTTCCTGTGCACCTTGTCCCTGCTGATTCAGTTTCGGGGTTGGGTACTCTTCCTGCTGATGCTTCTAATGCCTTTGCTCCTGCCCTACTACCTGTCTTGGAAGAACACTCCTCTACTGACCCGAAACCTGACCTTGAATCTCTTCCTGAGGAGTCATGTCCCTCACCTCCAGAATCTTTGGATTCGGGTTACTTTTTAAGATCGTGCCATAAGCCTTCTTCTGGGTTGGGTAAAAACCCCTCGCCTGTGCGAAGAGGTCGGGGGAGAAAGACAAATCTTTTCAAGGCTCAGTCCCGAGCCAAGGAGGATCTTCTGGGAGGAAAACAGCTTTCGATTGAAAAGGCCCTTAGAGCGGAGAAGGCCAAGAAGAAAGGTCGATTATGAAGCTCTTGTCCTTTAATTGTCGGGGGTTGGCTGGGCCTGACAAGAAATCAACCTTCATTAGGGTGCTTACTCTTGAACACCCGGATGTGATTTTGCTACAAGAGACTTTAGGAGTAGGTGAGGTGATCCAGGAGAGGCTGGAAAGCTGGATACCTAGGTGGTCCTTCGTGACACTGGATACAAGAGGACATTCTGGGGGATTGGTGGTGGGTTGGAAAACTAGTTGTGTAAAGCTAATTAACTCTTGGGGCACAGAGGCTGTGCTGGGTATTGAGGTTTTTTCTGAAGAATTGGGGATTTCCCTTTCTGTGGTTAATGTCTATGGGCCTTATCTTAATAGAGCCCCTTTCTGGGATTCTTTGTTACAAAATCCACTGGTGAATGGTGACTCGGTTGTGCTGGGTGGAGACTTAAATTTCCCGCTGGGACACAATGAGGTTTGGGGGCCTCACGCTCAGGTGGACTCCTTGGCGGGTTATTTCGTTCAGAAATTGGCGGAGAAGGGTTTGTTGGACATTGAGACTGTTAAATTAAAACCGACCTGGAGAAATAAACGAAGTGGGGATGCTAGGGTGGCAAAACGAATTGATCGTTTTCTGGTAGCAGAGCAGTTGGTGGACAGATTCTTCTTAGTAAGACAATGAGTGGGCAGTGGGGGTCTTTCTGACCATTTTCCAATTTTCTTTGAAATCAAAAAGGGGCCCATCAATCCTCCTAGCCCTTTAAAATTCAATAAGGTATGGCTCCAGGATGAGACTTTCAAAAACCTATTTCTCACTCACTGGAATCCTATCGGGGAGGAAAATGACAGATCGGCTGCCATTTAGTTTGCAGACAATATAAAAAGACTTAAAGTGCTAATCAAGGAATGGGCAGTAGAAAAGAGAAGCAGGGACGATGCCGAGCTGAAGAACGTAGAAGCAGAACTATTGTTGATCTACAAAGGAGATGGAGGAGGGTTCTCTATGCAAGCCATGAAGGAGGCATTGACAAGGTTGGAGGGTAGACGTAATACTTTGCTGTTGGAGAAAGAGGAAGCATGGAGACTCAAAAGCAGGGCAATCTGGTTGGAAAGTGGGGATGATAACACAAATTTTTTTCATGCTTATGCCAGAGGAAGGAAGGTGGCAAATACCATTTGGAGCCTACAGGATGAGGAGGGTATCCCCATGTAACTTTTGAAGATAAGGCCAGATGTGGGGTAAACCACTTTCAGCAACTGTTCAAAGCTCCTCCACAAGCCTTAATTGAAGAGATAATTAGATTGGCATAGATGTTTCCACGATTTGTGGATGAGGAGGGCAATAGGGATCTTATGAAGGTAGTTTCGGAAGAAGAACTCAAGGAGGTTATGGGCAGTTTCCAGAAAGATAAAAGCCCAGGGCCAGATGGATGGATGATTGATTTTTTCTGGATCTCTTTGATATGCTGGGGAGGGATCTTTTGCAGGTGATAGAAGACTCAAGGTCGGCCGATTGGATCCCGGCTAGTTTCAACTCTACTTTTATTGCTCTCATCCCAAATTCAGATAATGCAACTTCTCTCTCTGATTTTAGGCCAATCTCCTTATGCAATTGTGTCTATAAGATTATTTCAAAAGTAATTGCTCTAAGACTGAAAGCTATCCTTTCAGCTCATATCTCAGCCGAGCAGTTTGGTTTTCTGGAAGGGCGTCAGATCCATGAGGCAATTGGGGTAGCACAAGAAGGCCTTCATAGTTTAAAGACCAGAAGAATGAAGGGGGCTATTCTCAAAATCGATCTATCCAAGGTGTATGACAGAGTAAGTTGGCTTTATTTGAGGTTGCTCCTAACCCATCTTGGCTTAGGCATCAATTTTATAAGATGGATTATGTCTTGTATAACAACTGTTTCCTTTTCTGTGTTGATCAATGGAGCGGCTTCTCCTTTTTTCATGCTGAGAGAGGCCTAAGACAAGGGTGCCCCTTGTCTCCGCTCCTCTTCCTCCTGGTTGCTGAAGGTCTAAGCAGGGCTATAAGAGCAGCCAGAGCTGAAGGTCATTTTTTTGGGATTCAACTGGCCCTGAATTTATATATTACACATCTACTCTTTATGGATGATGTTCTGATATTCTACTCTGGCATTAGAGGAGAGTCATGAGTTCTGTAGGAGATCTTAGAACTTTTCTCTAACGCCACCGGTATGGAGATTAATATTGGCAAATCTTCATTGACTACTCACATGTTAAGACCGGAAGAGGAGGAGGAAATTACGAGGTATTTTCCCTTTAATACAGCTGGGCTGGATGAAGGGCTTAAATATCTTGGTTTCTCACTGAAAGCAAATTTGTATCGAAAACAGGATTGGTTCTGGCTGGTCGGAAAGGTTGAAACGTGTCTTCTGGTTTGGAGTCACAAGTGGCTATCATGAGCTGGAAGATTAGTTTTAGTTAAAGCTATTTTGGAGGCAATTTCGGTGTATTGGATGTCTCTTTCTTGGATCCTGAAAGGGATTCTTGAAAGGATTAGGAGGATTTGCTTCAGATTCATATGGAGTGGAAAAAAGGAAGATATGACTACCCCATGGGTTAACTGGAAAAGAATCGCAGTTCCAAAAATTCTAGGGGGGTGGGGCCTTAAGGACATCTTTTTATTCTCAAAAGCCTTGGCTGCTAAGGGAGGTTGGAGGCTGGTGAAGTCCAGCAGTCTGTGGACTCGGGTGATAAAACAGAAATACCTCCCAGGTGAGAGTCTCTTAGACTGGATCAGGAATCCTAGGAAAACTCACACAGGAGGTTCAGTGATTTGGAAAGCGATTGTAAAATCTTTTAATTTGATCGAAAACAATCTTGCTTGGGATGTGGGTAGTGGGGAAAATGTTCTGATTGGCAGGGATCCATGGTTGGGCAGCATACAACATCACCTTCTTCCACTTGATGTCATTGAGGCTTTAGGCCATATAGGGATTACTACTCTTAACCATCTAGCTGATCCAAGGCCAGTTGAACCATGGGTACAATCCTAGAGAAGGGTAAACTTCTTAGGGCTGGGGGAAAGGGAGTCTGGATTTGTGGAGGTTTACCTTAGAGAGCTGGTTCGGGCACATATTTTACTATCAGATCAAGAAGACTCTCTGGTGTGGGAGGCTAACCCGGGGGGTGTCTATACCCCTAAGGCTGGGTACTTATTACTAAGTGCAGGGGTTGAACAAAGGGAAGAATTCTGGTGGTGGAGGCCCTTGTGGAGGCTTAAATGTCCAGCTAAAACTAAGATGTTTATGTGGTGTGTACTAAACAACAAGGTTCCTACCTGGGATGTGCTACAGAAGAGATCTTTTCAAGGACCGGGTTGGTGTGTGCTCTGCAAAAGGGAGCTGGAAACAACTTATCACTTGTTTCTTACATGTTGTTACTCATCCTAAGTCTGGAGGGTAGTTTCCTCTCTAGTCGGTTTCATTTGTCAGTGGGAAGGGGAAACAATTGGGGTTACCTGGGACCTTTGGTGGCGAAGGACACCACATAAACGTTTCAAATTTTTACCTCTGCTGGTCATTTGGGGAATATGGCTTGCATGAAACAAGGCCATTTTTAAGGATACTTCTAGCACTCCGGCCATCACAGGGGCGCTGTCTGTGGGGTTCTACAAGTCTCTCCCGGTTCATATTAGGGCTACAAGAGAACGTAGGACTTTAGAGGTGGATATAGACAGAACCACACCGTGGGATTTCTTTGATGGGGCAGCCCAAAACAATATGTGTGGAGGAGGCGCAGTTCTTTTCTTAACAGAGTCTCATTACTTTATTTTGTCCATGGGCCTAGGGGGGGCACAAATAATTTTGCTGAGTTAATGAGTCTCAAACTACTTCTGATGTTTGCTTTAGAAAAAGGGTGCACTGATCTTAATTTTCTGGGTGACTCCATGAATGTAACAAACTGGATCAATCATATTCAAGAATGCAGACATTTGAGATTAGCACATATTATCTATTCTATTAGGCAGCTTCTTCTTCGTTATAACTCCTTCTCATGCCGGCATGTATACAAGGAAAACAACAAGGAGGCGGACAAAGCTTCCAAGGAAGGGCTCGGGCTGGTAGAAGGTACCTGGACGGTGAAAGAAACCTCAAATGGCAGAATACAGGCTTTTTATCACAGGCCGTTTATAGAACTATATTGATTCTTGACAGGTTTATTGTCTCTTAATGCACCAGCTTGTTTTAAAGGCAGATTACTATCTTGTTTTTATACTATTATATACCTTATTTAAGGTATTGAAAGGTTCTGTGGCCTTGAGCTTATAGATAATGGAAAAATTATCTCCATATGCTCTTCCAACCTTATATTATAGCAGACTCTGGCACTAAAGTAAACAGTTTTTTTGTATATCAGACTTCACGTTCTGGTGGTTCATGAATGGACCTACATTAACGATCCTAGTATTTTTGAAAAAGAATCTGTGAATGTTTTCCTAGATTTATCTTACAGAAGACCATGTGGTCTCTTTTATGGAATCAGCTCTGTCAATGGCTATTCGGAACTCACTTTTCAGTGAATTTTCAAAATGTAATTTTGATCTCGAAAGATGAATGAAATTACGCTTTTTTTCCTTGGAAAAAAAAAACAAGCCTCTTTAAGGGGGAAACCTCCTTATACAATGTACTAAGTACACAAGACAAGACAAGATTATTCAAATGAAAAGGTCTCCTAGATATATATAGGAGACAAAGAAGTACAATTACCACTAATGGAATCAAGCCGACATCAATAATATAACAATACTAATATAAAGTGACCAATTTAGGGGGGGAATGAGACACAATTTAGGGCTTAATATGCCCCTCCCATTCATACAAGTGTTGTCCTCAATGCCTGGTTAGTCATGGATTCCTATGTATGAAGAACTCATCTTCCCATGTCAAATATTCTACTGGTAAATTCTTCCACCTGATGAGGTACTCGGTAATAGCTCGATTTCATAGTTTTCGGTCCTTGTTTTAGTGATCTGTTCAAGTTCCAATATGACTTTTCCTTCTTCATCAAGCTCCAACAATATAGTTTGAATTGGGATCTTGTCTTCTATTACCTTCTTTAAGCAAGAAACATGGAAAACTAGGTGTACCCTAGAAGATGATGGGAGCTCCAATTTGTAAGCCATACTACCAATCTTCTGCAAAAAATTTATAAGGACCATAGTACGTGGGTCCTAATTTATTGTCCTTATTTAGTTACTTGAGGGACATTTGTTTGTAAGGTTGTATCCTAAAAAATATCCAATCCCCTTCTCCAAAACTTCTTTAACTACAATGTTGATTTGCTTGTTGTTTCATCCTGTTTTTTTATATAACCAAGTTGTCCTTTAATATCTGGAAAAATTATTGTTGGTGCTTGTGGCGATATTCTACAACTTGAACTTTAGCTATTCCTTTCAAGGGAGATGTGATAGTTGGATTTTGGTACCCATAAAGTGTCATAAATGGGGAAATTTTTATGACGTATGGAAGGAAGTATTGTATCACCACTCTGCCAAAGATAACCATTTCACCCACTATATTTGCTTATCAGATGCAAAGGAGCGAATATAGACTTCCAAACATTTGTTCACTATCTCAACTTGTCCATGTGATCGAGGATGATAAGATGAACTATGAGCCAACTCGGTACATAAACAAGAAAACAATTCACTCCAAAATTTCATTGAAAATTGGATGTTTATCACTTACAATAATCTTTGGGTTTCCATGTAGCTTTTGAATTGTTTCCATGAATGTTATAACTATTGTACTTACTTTAAAAGGGTGAGCGAGTGCACAAAAGTGTGCATATTTGGTGAGTCTATCAACAACTATCATAATAAAATTCTTCCTTTTTTACTTGGGTAGACCTGTGATAAAATCCATTGAGACTTCCTCCCATCACTAACAAGGTATGTCTAATGGTTGCAAAAGACCCAGGGTCTTAATATTTCAACCTTATTTTGTTTGAAAACCAAACATTTTTCCACAAACCTTTGAACTTCAGATTTAAGACCTTCCCAAAAAAATCCTTCTTGACCATATGATAGGTTTTTTGGAATCTTGAGTGCCCTCCTATATCAGAGGTGTGTGATTCTAAAAGGACCTTTTGTTTGAGTTGTTAATTCTTACACATATATAAGCAATCCTTATACCATAGTGAATCATTTCTCCACACAAAAGTATCTAATACGCTAGGATTATTTTATATATTTTGAATGAATGTACACAACAATAGGTTATTCTTCCATTCTTCTTTTTCTTCTACTATTTGACTGGGTTGTATAATAGAAATAACACAATGTAATGCTCAACATCCTCAAATTTTCTTGAGAGTGCATCTGCCACCAAATTTTGTTTCCCTTTTCTATAAATGATTTCAAAGTCATATCCTAACATCTTGGTTACCTATTTTTCTTGTTCTTATAAATATAGTGTCTATTCCAAGAAGTATTTAAGACTATCAATGATCGTTTTTTCCTTGAAAATCCTACCTATTAGGTAAGGACACCATTGCTTAAGTGCATGTAGTATTGCCATCATTTCTTTCTCATAAATACGTTTGTGTAAGTTCTTTACCCTGATTGGTTGACTTTCAAAATTCATGGTCCTTCGTTCTTGCATTAGAACAACATCAATGCCATTTCCTGAGGCATCACATTTTACAATAAAGGTTTTTGGGAAGTATGGTGTGGTCAAGACAAGGGATTCACACATTGCCTCTTTAAGTTGTTCAAAATATTGAGTTTCCTTTGGATTCCAAGATAATGAATCCTTCTTCAATAATGTTGTCAAAGGTGTTGCTATTCTTCGATAGTTATGAACAAACTTGATGTCACGTCCCCTCATCTCTGATGGGGACGCGACCTACGTGTTGGTGCTATCATTTAAGCGAGGATCTAAGCCCTATGAATATAAACAATAAAAATGAATTGAACTAGCATACATATATAGATGCAATATACAATCTACAATGGAAACAAATACATTAATTCAAGCATTCAATATGTTCATATTAATTCATAAACAAATACAGTTGCAGAGATTAAATACACAAGGATACTTATCTTGAAAGAAGCTCATCCCGCAACTAGCTATACACAATAATACTTATCTTGAAAGAAGCTTGTCTCGCAACTAGCTATGTCGCTGCAACGTTCCACCCAACCATAGGCCAGTGTTCTCATCAATCTCTCAACACCACTGCCACCCACAAGTTGGGCATGATACCCACAAGGAATAAGGGAACACAAGCAAGCTCACACATAGCCAAAGATATATCAAAATTTAGCCAAGACAAAACTGCATTTGGGTTTATCGGGCTGCTAAGGAGGTGGAAATATTGAACTTCTAGGCTAGTGAGCTCAACCATAGAGTTATGAACAGCTGCACCAGATATGGGTTGGATTCTAAAACATCTACACACCCAACACAAGGAATCATCCCCTTCTCTACTACACAGTCCCTCGGGCTATGCCTTCCCTTCCAGTGCTCTTCAGGGTGTGAAAAGAAGAAAACCAACCCCTCTAGATCTATCTGTGAGGTTCCTTCCTACATTAGGTTTATCAATCTAGTTAAGACCCAATTCCACTCCAAACCAGTTCAGACCAAGGCAAAAGATGCACACACAACAAGATAAAAGAATTTGGGTTGAGGAAAAAACGTTTTGCAAGCAAAACGGATTGGTAAAATGGGGAAAAACAACCCAGAACGAGCAATTCGAATTCAGCAACGATTTTGGGCATTGCATGAGCCAAATCAACGGGTATAAACCCCAAAATCATAATTCGTTGCTGGTCATTCACTCCACAACACCAAAACGGATTTCCTGGTCATGCACAATGAGGAAAACGGTAGCAATTCATGAATGAAAGAGCCCAACATTGAGCATTACCAAAACAACTTCCTAGCCATGGGGAAAAATGAAGAAAATTGCTGCCCATGTCAGGGAAAAAGCACAGGTAGACAAAAAACGTGAAGGAGAGAGCTATCCAAGCTTCCACTGCATGACGAAATGGGGGACGTGGGTGAAAAATAGAATGGGCATGCATTTTTGGGTGTTAACTTGCCCCATAAGTCAAAATCACGTTTCCCAAAAATTGATGGCTTCTCCAATTCGAATTTGGACTGCCATAATCTTCCCATCCCCATGCAATAACTACCTCAACCAATTTCTGGCAAAAATAAATGATTGGGTGAATAAGACAAGAAGGGGGGTTGACAGCTTGATGGGTTTTCCCCTTGACATTTGTATTTTCCCCATTGGCTCAAAGGTTTGAATATCCCCCCCTTATCCTTATGAAATCATGCCCCCGTCTCTTTAATGTTGCATTGACATAACTGGTTGTGGGTATTTTAATTAAATTGCATATTTACATGATGTCCAAAATTACAATGTGCCTGGCTAGCATGAAATACCATCGGCATCGATTTTAATTTATGAAACATAAAATGATAAATCGATGATGGGGATTTTACCTTTAGCTCCTCACCATGATTAATTACAATATATACATCATATACATTTTTAATGCAAACGGGGTCAAAACCGAGGTGTTACACTTGCATTAGTACCTTGTCAAACCTAAGAATCCTCTAATATTTTCAAGGTTTTGGGAATCAATTTGTCCATCATGGATTTTATTTTTTTAGGGTCTACCTTGATACCTTCATGAGATACAATATGAACCAAATAATCTACCTCCTTTACCCCGAAGAAACATTTCGAAGGTTTTTCATATATTTGTTTCTCATTTAGTAGTTGTAGCACTTAGTCAAGATGTTGAGCATGTTCTTCCCAAGAGTTACTATAGATTAGTATATCATTAAAAAACAGTAACACAAATTTGTCATGTCCCCATGCCTCCGACCGGCGTAGAGGACGCGACCCATGGCGTTAACCATCTAGGCTAAGAGCCCCATGAACATGCGTATGCACAAAATTGCTGAAACAGAATGCTGAATGGAAATACATTGAAATAAAACATGCACCAATGCCATTGTTTATCACACACAACTATAAAATAAGCACACATGAATATTTATCATGCACAGATGCAATTATTCAACATTCACAGCTACAATTATGTATCTTGCACAGCGGAATTAACGTGCATTCATTCAAGCATTCATTCAACATGTTCAACATTATCATTAACTGAAATATAGTTGTAGAAGTAAAAATGTGCAAAATCACTTATCTTATGGAAACTTCGCTCCGCAACCAGCCACGTCGCTGCAATGTTCCACCCAACCGTAGGCCAGCGTGCTCCTTAATCTCTCAGCAACGTTGCCACCCCCAAGTCAGTCATGATTCACCAAGGAATAAGGGAACTAGCAGGCTTACACATAGCCAAGGATATACAAAACACAGCCAAGCCAACACAGTTGGGTTTATCAGGCCATCAAGGAGTTGGGAAAGGTTAAATGCTAAGCTGGTGGGTTGAATACAGAGCCAAGAACACCTACACTAGAACTAGCCTGACTTCTAAGAAACCCACACACACCCAACACAAGGAATCAGTTCCTTCTCTGCTACACAGTCCCTCAGGCCCTGCATTCCCTTCCAGTGCTATTCAGGGGTTGTAGAGAAGAAAGTTAGCCCTCTAGCTCTGTCTGTGTGGTTTTCGAACACCAGGTTTATCAAGCAAACCAAGCCCCCATCCCTGCTCTTAACACAGTTCGAAGACCAACCATTGCACACATGCAATCAATCCACTATTACAGCTTAACAGGGAAAATGATTCCAAACAATCCACAGCAGCCTCAAAACGTGGCAGCAAACACGACTCACAGCATGGGGAAAACAACAGTCCCAAAATGTATCAACGTACAATACCAACAAACGTGGGGAGACAACAGCACGTCCCAGGAAATGGATCCATAGGAAGACTTACACAGACCATACCAGTCTGCGAGACAGCCGAAAACGGGAATGGCCCTTCACAGCAAATCGTGGATGGAAGAGCATGGCTCTCAGTTCACTGCATCAGTCGGAAAACCAGGAAAATTCCTGTGCGTGAGGATAATGAACGGACAATGGTTCATGCGCGGAGATGAACAAGTTCCAGCTTGTGCATGGATCAACAGGCTACAGAGAGGACGCGAATTGGACGTGTGTGAGTGTTCAACACCGGCATGGAGAGGAGAATGTGCCCGCGGGAGTGAAACCAGGTAAATCTTGTGCATGGAGGTGAACATACAATCGTGAGGCATGCGTAGTGGAGAGTGCGTGAAGGTTTCTCTTGCCATTGTGAAGTCAAACGTGTTGGAGTGTGCGTGTGGGTGAGGACTGACAGTCCTGCCACCCCACTCCCAAAAAAATAATTTCCTCAACCACCAGCAGCCATTCTTTAATGGAGATGGTTGGGTAAGGTAAAGAAAGAAAACACATGGGTATTTTCCCTTATTGGCCAAGGTTTGACATTTTCCCCACCCTTATCCTTGTGAAAATCATGCCCCTTCTCATTTTAGTTTCCGCGATCGTAGCTGNTACCATGATCATTACAATATATACATCATGTACATTTAATGCAACGGGGTCAAAACCGGGGTGTTACAAAATTTTCTAAGTAAGTGATTGAAAATGGAATTCATTAAACCTTGAAATGTCGAAGGTGCATTAGTAAGGACAAAAGGCATGACCAAAAATTCATAATGAACTTCATGAGTTCTGATGTTGTTTTTGGGATGCCATCTTCCTTAATTCTAATCTAATGATACCCTGAACAAAGATCCAACTTTGTGAAGTAAACTGCTCCATGTAGTTCATCTAACAATTCATTAATGACATGGATGGGAAACTTATCTTTAATGGTGACCTTTTTGACATCTCTATAATATGGACACATACACCATGAGCCCTCCATCTTATGTACCATTACCACTTGTGCAGAGTAATAACTTTAGTTCGGTCTAATTATGCCATCCTCTAACATTTCTTCAACCATACACTCAATTTCACTCTTTTGCCCATAAGGGTATCTGTGAGGTTTGATGTTAGGAGGAAAACTTCCAGGAATCAAGTGAGTAGCATGATCACGGTCTCAAGTAGGTGGAATACCTTTTGGAATATTTTAAAATACATTGGAATGCTTATCAATGACCCTTTGAATATCTAAGGGAATACGAGGCTTAGATGTTTGAACCTCTAGTGAGCATAATTGTGAAACTACACCATGATGTCGTTTTTTCAACAATTTTTTCATTTTATAGAGCTTATCACCTTTCTTGGTTTCACTGTGATACCATTTAACTCAAATTATTTTCCTTCCTAGGAAAATTTCATGAAAAGGTTCTTGAAAATTAAAATCTATTGCTCCCAATGATTGTGACCATTGGACCCCTAAGACAACATCAGCACAACCCATTGGAATAGAAATCATTGGACTATTCAATACACATTCCCTCATAGTAAGAGTGATCTTATGGCATTTCATTGAGAAATTGGTAGTTCCTCCATTTTCCTTCATTAATTGAAACTCTAGTGTTGGAAATATAAAGCAATTGAGAGCCTTGGCTAATTTACAATGAATGAAATTATGAATGGTACCATAATCAATCAACATTGTTTCCTTTTTATTTTTGATATATACTTTGATCTTAAGAGTTTGAGGAGTGTTAATTCTATCCAATTCATGACAACATATGGTGGGAGTAATCTCTTCGATTTCTTCAGCTTGAGATGGTTCATATTCTTTTGCTTCTTCTTCTTCACAATCTGTGTAGAATAATTTCTTCTCACCACACTTGTCTCCCTTGCTATACTTGCTATCAAAATTAAAGCATGGACCTTTTGTTCTTTTTCCATCCATTTGTTGAGGTGTCAACCTTGTACACTGTGGGTTAGAAGAAGGAACATTATTTTCTCTATAGGTGTTAGAGGTAGTCCTTTTAGTATCCATTGCCATGTTTTTACTTTCAACCTTCCTTGCCAACATGAAAGCCTTATCTAAGGACGTTGGTTCAAAGAGACACACCTCATGTTGAATGTTATCCTTCAAGGTTTCAATAAAGAGGTCCAATATTTTATCACTTGGTCTGCCCTGCACTCTAAAACTCAATTTTTGAAATTGTTGAATGTGCTCGATTACTGGACCCTTTTTCCTTAGATTTATCAATTGGGCAAAGAACGAATTGCTCTTGACATCATCATGATATGATATCAATTCCTATGTAAAAATGGACCAAGAGATAATGGAGTTATTTTTGCATTCACAAATCCATTGGTACCACACTAACTTCTCAGGTTCTATATATAAAGATGCAATAGTTACCTTTTGTAGATTTGGCACTTGGTGTATATCAAAGAATTGCTCCATCTGGAATATCCATGCTATGGGGTCCTTGCCATCAAACTTCCTCATGTAAAACTTGAGGATTTGGATACCTCTTGGGGACCATCCATGATTAATTCCAGTATTAAAATAAAATCCTCTTGGATTATGCTTATTAATGCAAGGTTGCTTAACACAAACACTATCTTTATCTTCCCGAGTACCCAAGGACACATCATCACCTTTAGAGAGATGTTCCTTTAGATTCTATATAAGCTTGGAAATCATGTTCATATTTTCCTCCATATTATTATACATGTTCCATAGTACTCTCCATATGTCTCATCCTTTCACCCACATTCTTCTCTAAATTAACTAAATCAATTGTTCTCGCAATCCCTTTAATCAAATCTTCCAACTTCAACACCCGAAAAGATAGGAATTCACTTTCATCAAAGGTTAGGGATGAATCCTCTAGTGGTTTTATTGGAGTGTGTTTTTCCATCACATTCTAGTTCCATGTGGAATAATTAAAATATATATCTACAATATTTATCACACCTTTGATATCACCCAAAATAGATCCTTCTACCAAAAGTTATTCAAGTTTAAAATGGCGTACCTTTTTCAAACCATGATTTGGAGACTGTTTTTCTATTAGACCTTCCAACTGAGATAAATTTGAAATATAGGACCCTATAAGTTTGAAATTCTATAGTATCATGATATGTATTCTCTTTAATTCCATAGGTATGACCTAATTCTGATGTGTCAAAAAACATTTATTGCAATTTTCCCAACACTTTTTATTTTTTTCCCTTTCAGAAGAGAGAAAGTGTACGACATGCCATGTGTCCATTTTTTTGGATATGATTATGAAATTGATACCATAGATACTATGGTCCTTCTTATTTCTGATGCAACATGTCTTACTCAATTTGGATCTGACATGCTCTAGATATAATTGTTTTTCTCATAACACTTGTTTGAGATTAGTTTTTGGACTAATCAGAAACCCTAACTTCCATTGAGCATAAATACAAACTTGTAATGAGTCAGTATCTAAAAATTGTACCACATACATATCGGTTTATCCTCTTCTTCCCCTACAATTCTCACTATCTGAAACTTTGTAGAAAAAAATTATAATGAAGATTCCAAGGTGACTAATTTTTTAAGCATCCAAGCTCTAATACCAAATGTTATGCAACAAATTCCCCAAAAGAGCATAAGTAGACAAGAAAGAGTACTACAAGCCTTAATAATGAATAAAATAGATGAATAGGAAAGCCACTTCAATGGGGAAACCTCCTTATACATTGTACTAAGTACACAAGACAATATGATTCAAATGAAAATGTCTCTTGGATATATATATAGAAGACAAAGAAGTACAATTACCACTAATGGACTCAAGGAAACATCAATAACCTAACAATACTAATATAAAGTTCCCAATTTAGGGGGGAATGGTCCAAAATTTAGAGATTAACATATTGTCCTTATTTATAGTAGATTTATTTTTTAATTTAAATTCTTTAAAAAAATCAGTTGTAATTTTATTAAAGATCAAGTGATTTTGATTATAGAAATTATTTTCTATCGAGCTTATGTTCCTGAAAAAAATTAGATTTAGGGTTAAAGGTCTATGGTTAGATTCAAACTCATGGTAATTTAAGATGTCGAAATTTACAATTTGGTTGTACACTAGGATATTACATATCAGATAATCTATGATAATATTGCCAAACCCATGAATACAAGTCATCCAATTGGATTTTATCCACTTTTTAATATCATTGCAAATTCTTAGACCTTTAGAACAATAGAGCTTGATAAACAGTATATTGCACAAATTCTCAACCAAGTCTTTCGAGTTTCTTTTGTATGTACTAGTTAAATAAAGGTCCTCATCTAGCTATAGAGGGTTAGGGTTGGAATAATTGCTTAAGATAATATATTTCTTAGTTGTTGTTTTAGCAGTAAATTCTCTTGGCAATAGGATATGGATTCATTTCTTAGACTATAAATATTCCATTCTAAGACATTGTAAGGACAACTTTGATCTTTTTGGATCTGATTATCATAGTCTTTGTTTTCTTAGTGTTAATAGAAATACCCATACTAGAGAAAAATATCCTTGAGAATTTTTAGTTTCTTGTTGAAATCATAGGGATTCATTTCCATAAGAACAATATCATTAGCATAAAGAAGAAGGATGGTGACTATACCGGCTAGATTGTTTCTAACACAACCTGCTTCTTCCAAAAAACCCTCTAACTTGCCAATTTATATAACAAAAAGGCTAGGGGATAGGGGAAAAACTTGCTTGACTCCAAAATTACAATTAATTTCTTTTGACCATCCGTCGATGTCCCTAAACTTGGCTATAACATTCTGGTACAACCTTATTGTTATAGCTGATTTTACCACACCCGGTTGATCACATATTTATGGCCTTCCATATCCCTCTGTATATTCCTTGGACCCCCTTTTCCCATATTATACTTTGATTTTCCAAAATTTCCCCAAAAATCACATGTTTATGCCTATACGCGACTTTTAAAGCTATACTCGCGTGTACACGTGGCTTTTGAGCTCAAACCCGCGTACATCGAGAAGTGTGCATGAAGACAAATATTTTTAGATTTTTCCTCATAGTAGTCCGAATAACTTGACTCTTGGAGGGGCTTGTTCTCTATAGGCCTATGGAGTGTGGTCATAAAGAAGAAGTAATAACTCCATTGGGGGCTTGTTCTCCATTATCTCTTGGTCCATTTTTACACTCCATTGGCCTATAGAGAACAAGGCCCTCCATTTCTCTCTGTAACACTTATCATAACAACTCTCAAATCCAAAGGATCTTTTAACTCTTTTACTATCTATTCCAAAGCTTAGTTTCTGGCACTATGTTGAACACTTGTTTAAAGTCAACAAAGCAATACAAAGTATTGGTTTTATTATTGCGACACTTCGGCTTTGCAATGGTAAGGATAAAGAGTCGGTCCACAATTGAATGATAAATATAAATAACATATATAAACTTTGTTTTTTTTTATGAAAACAACATTACCAAAAAAATTTATAATACCTAAATACAATCAATACATCTATTTACCAATACAAACTGTACTTTAGTTTGTATTTTTTTTACAAGCATGGGAAATTTTGTTTACAAGCATCATCTTAATTGTCCACTTATTTTTAACACAAAATTTAGGAATCATTTAGTCTCTGATCATCCAGAGCTACAGAGGGCTCTGGCAAGGGTGCCCCTCATCCCATCTTCTGTTTTATTAATTATTAAAGCCCTTAGCAGGTTGATAGACAAAGTAAAGGTGGAAGGATGCCTGGAAGGGGTTAATCTTTCAACTATTCTCATAATCACACAATTTTATATATTGATGACGTTTTATTGTTTGGTAAAGGATCTATGGGTAAATGACAAGTTTATAAGGACAATCTAGAACTATTTTGTGCTGCAATAGGTATGGAATTTAATGAAGCAAAGTCTTTTTTCATGGAAATGATGTCGATCAGAATTCGCTAGTCCTTATAGGTTCTATATTTCCTTTTCAAATTAAAGATTTGGATGATTGGTTGAAGTATATTAGATACTTTATTAAACCAACCAATTATCCTTCCAGGGATTGGAATTGACTGTTAGTTAAGATTGAAAAAAGGGTGCTTGAGGCGGCTTTCTTTGGGAGGAAAGTTAATCTTAATTAAGGTGGTGCTTGAGAATTTACCTATTTATTGGATAACGTTGAAAAGGATCTATAAGTCTATCCTATAAATTATAGCTTCTTATGGAAAAGGGATAATAATAAAAATTATAGCTTCTTATGGACAGGGGATAAGCAACATGAGGGTATTCACTTGGTGAGATGGTATAGGTTAGCCAAGCCAAAGAAGTATGGGGTATGGGGGATAAAAAATACAAACCTCTTTGGTCAAGCGTTAACAACAAAAATCCTTTGGAGGGGCTTGTTCTCTATAGGCCTATGGAGTGTGGTCATAAATAAGAAGTACATTAAGCGGTTCTCGGTGACAGATTGGATTGGAGCAGTTAACAAGAGGGTTTTGGGCATGTTTGATTTTTGGAGCTGTATGATTAAATATTTTCATATATTGGGTGAATGCTTGACTTTGAAGCCAAGGAATAAAAAACAATATTAGGACGAGGGAATATAGGCTTACGTTGGAGGTGATGGGATTTACCAGTTATCTGGTGGTGTATCTTAGATCCAGCTATTTTTGTTTTCTGGCCGAGGTGAAAGCCATAGAGGTTGATCAGATGGGTTGTCACTATTGGAAGAAAGTAGAGGAGCTGTAACTACATGTGCCTTTCATTGAGGAATGGAACATGTATTTTCTCAGGCTACATAGAGCTGGCATATAGCTCAATGATGAGGATGATGTACTCATTTGGTCTTGGAATGTGAAAAACAAGATGGTAAATGCAAAACTCACCTATGAATATATTATTTGCACATCTCAGGTCATGGATAATAAATGGTGGAATTCAATCTTATGGAAATGGTTCATACCCTTAAAAATAAAACTTTTCTGGTGGATGGCTTTGGAAATGAGGATATTAACATGGCATAATTGTATTAAAAGAGGCAGGGAAGGTCTAAGTATTTGTATATTATGCAAGACTGGAGATGAGAACATCAACCAGTTATTGGTTCACTATGCATTCACTCAACATGTTTGGTCTCTAGGTCGAAGTGAATTCAAAATTGTTCATCGTTGGCATAATCAATTGTTGAATGATTGCTTTTGGACCTGGGTGCATGGTGTCTATAATTGGAAGGAAGTGTCTTCTTATATTTGCTGGGAAGTTTGGAAACAACAAAATGGGGTGTTATTCAAAGGTAAGCTCGGGTCTGTGAGGGAAGTAATCCTGAGGGCCATTAAAGGCTATAAGGAGAACCATGAGGGTAGGGATGGCAACCAAGCATCTTGAGATCAAATTGGTAGATTGGCTAGGACCCCTATTTTTAATCAAGAATGGCTAATTGGTTTTTTGTATGGGGCTTCTTAGGAGAATGGCTTAAAGTGTGGAGCAAGTGTTTACCTAATTATTAATGAGTCTTATGTATTTAAATTGAATTTTAATGTTGGAAGAGGAACCCACACTAGAGATGAATTGTTGGCTTTATGAAGATTGTTATATTTTGCTTGTTATATTCATATATCTCACCTCCAGGTTGCAGGAGATTCCAAGATAATTATAGGATGGCCTCTTAGCTAGTATCAATTGTAGGTGGTCTCCTTGGATGGGTGTCGGTGGAAGCATAAAATTATAGTCTACACAACTAATTCTTAGAGGTTACTTTTCTATACATTCAAAGAATTTAATGCCAATGTGGACATTCTCTCTAAATAATCTTTTGATCTTCCTAAAGGCATTATATTTTTTGAGATGCTGGAAATTCAGAAGTAATCTCTTATGGATCTTTACCTAACCGTTGTTTTGGGACAATTTTGTTTTATAGATGTCTTCTTTATTAATATAAATGATATTCAAGGTAGTTGTATTAAGAGTTCAATTTTAGTTAATTTACCTACAAGTTAATTTCTTTCAATTTTCTATCATAACTCTCTTCTACAAAGGGTTGTTCATTATATTTATATATTTTTGAAATAAAAAAGAAGAAATCAAACTATAAAATATTATATTTGTAAAAAGGCTTTGCATACTCATTTTATACTTAATAAAAATATATACTTTTTATTTATTAGACCATATCAACTATCCTCTATGCCAAAGCATTATCAATAATAAACCAAACATGAGCTATTTTGATAAGACCATTATTGCTTGTGCTAGACATACTACCAAAAAAACATACTACAAACAAAAACAACATGATATAGCGTATACAAGATTAAAAGACTACAAACAAAAACAACATGATATAGCTTATACAAGATTAAAAGATTAGTACAAAATGATAATAATTTAAAAGTTAGTTTTACACATTTAAAAAAAATAGGTGATAGCTTATTTAAGATTTAATATTCATTTAAAAGTTGGTTTTTAGTTTTTTTATTAATTTAATGTTTTTTTTAACATCCATTTATTTTTTAGTTTTTTTTTATTAATTTAATATTTTTTTAACATCCATTTATTAAGTATGGAGATACATTTTTGAGTTATTTTTTTAACGACATTTTAATTAAATTTACATTTTTATTTTATGAAATAATATGAATTTTTTAATTAATTTTTATTATGTTTTTTTACATAAAAAATTCAATTACTTTTTTATTTTTGGTACATAAGATGAGTTCACCTCTTCTCTCAATGGCATTAGTTCATTACATTATAAACATCAGGTTACTCTCCTTATAATTAAGGAGCATAGATCCAAAACCTAGGCTCTATCAAGGGCCGAGAGGGATCAAATCTTTGGAGATGCAAACCTTTTCTTAATTATGATTCAGACCAAAAGACACATATTTTTATTTAAGGTCGGCATATAATATTTATATTATTAATATTTAATACTATTTATGGCTCACATATAGTATTTTAATTATTTTTTATTTTGTTAGGAAAGAACATTACAACATCTACCCCATACATGGTTTTAAAACCATGTGCAAGGCCATCCTAAAACCATGGGTTGTTTAGGAGGCCTTGCACATGGTCCTAAACCCATTTGCAATGGCCTCCTAAACCATGTACAATAAAACCATCGAACCATGGGTTGTTTAGGAGGCCTTGCACATGGTTTTAAAACCATGTGCACGAGCAACATATTTTTTGTTGATAATTCAAATTTTATTTATTTATTTATTTTGGAAAATATTTTTTTTATTATTTATTATTTATAGCCGAGATAACGTTATATAGCATAACGTTGTATTGTTACAAGATCTCCCCCATACTGGACTATAAAGCACCTCTCGATGCAATACAAAATGATAATATTAATTTAAAATATAATTTTACAAATAAAAAAACCACTTAATAGCTTATGTAAGACTTAATATTCATTTAAAAATTACTTCTATAATTTTTTATTAAATAAACTTATAACTAATTAAAAAAAATTTAAAATTTAAATAAAAAATTTAGTATAAATTTAAAAAAAAAATTTAATTTTTTAATAAAAAAATATAGTATAAATTTTAAAAACAATATATTTAATAAAAAAACAACTTTTTATTAAATGAATTCCCAACCCATTAAAAACAATATATATACATATAATATAATAAAACAATTTTAAAACATTATATATACCTATAATGAATGCATTATACCAAACACTATGGAATAATTATTTATAGAATGGGCATCTATCTCCTATTTATTAGCGTAAGAAGATATATAATAAAAAAACAATTTTAAATCATTATATATAACCTATAATTAATGCATTAATTGAGAGTCCCAAACACTATGGAATAATATTTTATAGAATGGGTATCCATCTCCCATTTATTGGTGTAAGAGGATAAGATGAAAGATAGGAAAACATTATCGCCATTTCTCTATCTTATGAATATTAAATTGAAACGTGTAAAAAGTTGGCAAACCCAACTACAAGGGATTACGTTCCACATAAATTCCCAGTTAGTGTACAACACGTTAAAGTTGCTTAGGAAAAATATATGGAGCGTATGATTATATTATATTAATTTGACTTCAGTATTTAAATTAATATGACTTCGAAAGCGAGAAAATAAACATTTAACTCATTTTTTACATTCTCTTAACGAAATGAAACAAACTTTATTATTTAAAAAATAAAAGCGAGTCATTATTGTTTTATATCTTTATTTCTAATAATTGTATTGACAACTTTTTAGTTGGTTTTTTGTATAATGGACCTTGAGGAATGTGAATAGAATATTTACGAATTTTTTCTTTAAAAAAAAAATCTTTATTTCCAACGGGGCTTTTGAATATTGAAGCTCTTACACGTATTATAAGCATCCCACTCATGGGGAACTTAAGACCACATGGCATCAATGGACACAATAACATTAATGGATGAATGGAGTTTTGGAGTTGATGTTTGTAGAACCCCACGTGAAATACATTAATATAGCAAATAAATTAATTACGCATTTTCATAATCACGCATTTTTATAAATTAATTAATGCCTGGAAGGGGTTAAGCTTTCAGCTATTTTCATAATCACGCATTTTTATTTATTGATGATTTTATATTGTTTGGTAAAGGATCCATGGGTGAATGACAAGTTTATAAGGACAATCTAGAACTATTTTGTGCTCCAACAGGTATGGACTTTAATGAAGCAAAGTCTTTTTCATGGAAATGATGTCGATCTGAATTCGTTGGTCCTTATAGGTTCTATATTTCCTTTTCAAATTAAAGATTTGGATGATTGATTGAAGTTTATTAGATACTTTATTAAAATACACAATTATTATGCTGGGGATTTCCATTGACTATTAGTTAAGATTGAAAAAATGATCAGTAACTGGAGTAACTGGTGCTTGAGGTGGCTTTCTCTGAGAGGCAAGTTAACCTTAATTAAGGTGGTGCTTGAGAATTTACCTATTTATTGGATAATGTTGGAAAGGATCTATAAGTCTGTCCTAGAAAATATAATAATAAAAAATTTAGCTTCTTGTGGACAAGGGATAAGCAACAGGAGGGTATTCACTTGGTGAGATGGTATAGGTTAGCCAAGCCAAAGAAGTATGGGGGATGGGGGATAAAAAATACTCACCAGGCTTTGGTCAAGCGTTAACAACAAAGATCCTTTGGAGGGGCTTGTTCTCTATAGGCCTATGGAGTGTGGTCATAAATAAGAAGTACATTAAGCGGTTCTCAGTGATAGATTGGAATGGAGTAGTTAACAAGAGGGTTTTGGGTGTGTTTGATTTTTGGAGCTATATGATTAAATATTTTCATATATTGGGTGAATGCTTATCTTTGAAGCCAAGGAATAAAAAACAATATTAGGCTAAGGGAATACAGGCTTACGTTGGAGGTGATGGGATCTACCAGTTATCTTGTGGTGCATCTTAGATCCAAGTATTTTTGTTTTCTAGATCAGGCAAAAGCCATATAGGTTGATCAAATGGGTTGTCACTATTGGAAGAAAGTAGAGGAGCTGGAATATAGCTCAATGATGAGTATGATGCACTCATTTGTTCTTGGAATGTGAAAAACAAGATGGTAAATGCAAAACTCAACTATGAATCTATTATTTGCACATCTCAAGTCATGGATAATAAATGGTGGAATTCACTCTTATGGAAATGGTTCATACCCTTAAGAATAAAACTTCTATGGTGGATGGATTTGGAAATGAGGATGTTATCATGGCTTAATTGTATTAAAAGAGGCAGGGAAGGTCTAAGTATCTGTATATTATGCAATACTAAAGCCAAGAACATCAACCAATTATTGGTTCACTATGCATTCACTCAACATGTTTGGTCTCTAGGTCGAAGTGAATTCAAAATTGTTCATTGTTGGCATAATCAGTTGTTGAATGATTGCTTTTGGGCCTAGGTGCGCGGTGTTTATAATTGGAAGGAAGTGTCGGCTTATATTTGTTGGGAAGTTTGTAAACAACAGAATGGGGTGTTATTCAAAGGTAAGCTCGGGTATGTGAGGGAAGTAATCCTTAGGGATAGCAAAGGCTATAAGGAGAACCATGAGGGTAGGGATGGCCGCTGAGCATCTTGAGATCAAATTGGTAAATTGGCTAGGGCCCCTATTTTTAAGCAAGAATGGCCAATTGGTTTTTTACGAGGCTTCTTAGGAGAATGGTTTAAAGTGTGGAGCAAGTGTTTACCTAATTATTAATGAGTCATATATCTTTAAATTGAATTTTAATGTTGGAAGAGGAACCCACACTAGAGGTGAATTGTTGGCTTTATGGGGATTATTATATTTTTCTTGCTATATCCATATATCTCACCTTCAGGTAGCAGGAGATTCCAAGATAATTATAGGATGGCTTCTTAGCGAGTATCAATTGTAGGTGGTCTCCTTGGATGGGTGTCGGTGGAAGCATAAAATCATAAGTCTACACGACTAATTCTCAGAGGTTACTTTTCTACACATTGAAAGAATTTAATGCCAATGTGGACATTCTCTCTAAACAATCTTTGGATTTGCCTAAAGGCATTATATTTTTTGTGATACCGAAAATTCAGAAGTAACGTGAGATGGACCTTTACCTAACCTTTGTTTTGAGACAATTTTGTTTTATAGATATCTTCTTCGTCGATATAAATGATATTCGAGGTAGTTGTATTAAGAGTTCAATTTTAGTCAATTTGCCTATGAGTTAATTTCTTCTAGTTTTCTATCATAACTCTCCTCTAAAAATAGTTGTTCAATAAATAATATAATGTTAAGTTTCATTATATTTTTTGAAATAAAAGGAGAAGAAATCAAACTATAAAATATTATATTTGTAAAAAGCTTTGCATCTTTATTTTATATTTAATGAAAATATATATATATATATTTTTATAAAAAAAGGTTAGACCATATCAACTATCCTCTATGTGAGAGGATTATCAAAAATAAACCAAACATGAGCTATTTTGATAATGACCATTTTACAAAGAGAAAAATACGTTATTGCTTGTGCTAAACATACTACCAAAAAATTACTACAAACAAAAACAACATAATATAGTTTATATAAGATTAAAAGACTAATAAAAAATGATAATAATTTAAAAGTTAGTTTTATACATAAAAGAATAGACTATAGCTTACTTAAGATTTAATATTCATTTAATAGTTAATATTTTAATTTTTATTAATTTAATGATTTTTTTAAACATCTATTTATTAAAGAGGTATTCTTGAGTTGTTATTTTTAATGACATTTTAATTGGATTTACATTTTTATTTTATGAGATAATATAAATTTAGTTTTGACTCAGAATCCGCAATAATTGTTAATGGCATCTTGTGGAGAATCCACGGTAGGTAATGGTACATTGTCAACGTTTTGAGCCATCCTTGGCTCATCCTCAGGACATAATCGATGCCTGAGAAGATTTTCGGATCTATATGTCTTATAAATACAGAATAGTCAAAGAAACCGACAACTAGAGTTTTTAATTAGTTTTTATTATGTTTTTTTTTAATTTTATTAGCGGACATAAAAAAATTTAATTACTTTTTATTTTTTATACATAAGGTGACTTCACCTTTTATTACTCTCCTTACAATTAATAAAAAATGATAATATTAATTTAAAGTTTGTTTTACAAATAAAAAAACACGTAAGACTTAATATTCATTTACAAATTACTTCTATAATTTTTTATTAAATAAATTTATAAGTAATTAAAACAAATTTAAATTTTTAATAAAAAAATATAGTATAAATTAAAAAAACAATATATTGTAGGTAAGATTAATAAAAAAACAACTTTTTATTAAATGAATTCCCAACCCATTAAAAACAATATATATATACATATAATATAATAAAACAATTTTAAAACATTATATATACGTATAATGAATGCATTATACCAAACACTATGGAATAATATTTTATAGACTGGGTATCTATCTCCTATTTATTGGTGTAAGAAGACATATAATACAAAAACAATTTTAAATCATTATATAAAACCTATAATCAATGCATTAATTGAGAGTCCCAAACACTATGGAATAATATTTTATAGAATGGGTATCCATCTCCCATTTATTGGTGTAAGAGGATAAGATGAAAGATAGGAAAACATTATTGCCATTTCTCTATCTTATGAATATTAAATTGAAACGTGTACAAAGTTGGCAAACCCAACTACAAGGGATTACGTTCCCAATTAGTGTACAACACGTTAAAGTTGCTTAGGAAAAATATATGGAGAGTATGATTATATTATATTAATTTGACTTCAGTATTTAAATTAATATGACTTCGAAAGCGAGAAAATAAACATTTAACTCATTTTTTACATTCTCTTAACGAAATGAAACAAACTTTATTATTTAAAAAACAAAAGCGAGTCATTGCTGTTTTATATATTTCTTTCCAACGGGGCTTTTGGATATTGAAGCTCTTACACGTATTATAAGCATCCCACTGATGGAGAACTTAAGGCCACGTGGCATCAATGGACACAATAACATTAATGGATGAATGGAGTTTTGGAGTTGATGTTTGTAGAACCCCCACGTGAAATACGTTAATATAGCAAATAAATTAAAAACGTTTGTTTTGTAGATTTTAACGGCTTATACTCATTTTAATTTTTGAATGTATTTATTCATATTTTAATTTTAAAATGCATTTATTCCTATTTTTATAATGGAAAATTCTAAAAATATTACATTGAAAATTTATAATATTAAATTAAGCATATGTTTTATTAGAAAATTAAACAAATTGTAGTTGGCGTGCCAATATTTTTCTTTTTAAAGTGCATCAACTGTTTTTTTTTTGTCTTTTCTTTTAAATATGTGAGGTATTGTAATATCAATTAATTAGTTGGATAAATTTTTGAAATATAATTGGTTCATATTAACAGTGCGCTATTCATATAGAAATAAGGAGCCTCGAAGCTTGAATGCGCGTGAAGCAATGGAAAAAGTTGAAATGAAAATTTGGTTTGTTATTTTGTGTTTTTTTATGGTGATGTATTTTGTTGTGTTAAAAAGGTGTATTTTACATTTTAATAGGGAGAGGAGTGTAAGTTTTTTTTGCTAATTGTAGAGCTGACACATGTACTATGTTGGCTCAATTTAGATTTAAAATATTTTTTAGAATCACATATATAAGGCTACAAATTAAAACCATAAAACATTTTTTTTGATATTTCCTCAACATCTCCACTCTAAAAAAAGGGTTTGTAGCTATAGTGATTGGATCCCTTTCGCCGCTTGGTGGATCCTTTTTAAGATGGATCTATGTCGGTATCTAATGCAATGATGTTTTATAGGTATGTGATATATAACTAAGAATTTTTATAAAATATTTTAATTTACCTTGATGCAAATGTTAGTGTTACGTACCAGTGTGTTCTTATGTTTAGTATGTACTCTTAATCATTTTTTTTTTAAATATTTTTTTTAACAATAGGACCCTGATGCGATGCTTCTTGTATAAAGACACATCGATGCAGTGGGTTGTTTAGGGTGTACTAGGGTAGTTGTATGTTTTTTTAAAAACAGGAACAAAATAGTTGAATTATAAATGAAAAGGTCTTCAAAAGAGGCAGAATATCAATACAAAGATCTCATCTACAATCTGCATTAGAGCAAATTTGAGGTCTAAAATGGGCCTACTAAGAAAAATAATAAAATAATATTTATGGATTCTGGTGGAAGAGAGAAAAAATCTATTTTTTTCTTTGTATATTCAACATATTTCCCTCTGGTTACTCAAATTTTGAGCAGGAGCACTCGTTAGATGCATAATTCAATTCCGCATCCAATGAGTGTCCACACTGCATACTTTTGATGGACTCTACCCCACGACAAATGATAAATACATTAAAAAATGTGTTACTTGCCAACACTACATACTTTTGATGGACCCATCCCATGATAAATGATAAATACATAAAAAAAATTGTGTTACTTGAACAAATCCAAATCCCGGGCTTGATTGTTTGAAAGAAACACCAACCCCCATTCAAAATAGAGTTCTAACTTTCTGTATGGGTCAATGATGACCCCCCTACGCCTGTTATTCTTGGGGTTTTCTTTTGAGGCTTCATCAAAGAATAAAAGGTGATGTCCAAGTGAAACTTGCCATTTTTTCAAATCTCCCTCTTTCATACAAAGCCACCAACTTGATCCTTGTATGGGGCCTTTGAATTTTCCTGTGTGGGGAATGAGTTTGTTGCAACAATAAACCATTGATCCAATTCCTTTCTTCTTGTTCTAGTTGAGTATTATCATGATTTCATATGCCCTTTCTTTTTGTTGCCTCACTCATAAGGCTAATAGCCTTAGCTAATGTTCGCCTAGGAGCTTGAAATTCTAAATCAAAGATGCATTTGTTCCTTGCTAGTCATATATTCCAATAGAGGTATTTAGGCATAAACCCCCCCTGGTTCTCTAATATAATTCATGTTATGAGATTTTTCATCCTGGGGGCTATTATTTTTGTAAGAAGCATTACCGAGGGAGATAGGTATGAAGCAAGAAAACAATGAAGGATTTGTTTCCTTGGGGATGAGTTGTTTCCTTGTGTTAGGGGATTTATTCATAGTCAATATTTTGTAGATGCTTCCAGTTGTCAACTGTTAGCCAGATTGAATCTAAGAGGCCTTTCTCCATATCAACTTCAACACAAATCGAGGAACATGAAATCATCCCAACTTTTGGTTATACTTTGTGAATGAATTTCCTAAAAGAATTACCAATATCTTGAAGCAAGTGATGTCTCTAGTAGTGCAGGGGTAGATGAGGAAGATGAAACCATACTCGCATTGCTAAGTGCATGTCAATCTCTGAGTCAGAAATCTATATGGATGTTAAATGTGAATTACACAGCTTTTTTTAAAACTTATTGTAGTGCACATTGTATCATCCTTCATAACACAGTTAAATCTATTTGGTGCAATGATACGATTTATGCTTAAATGTTATCTCTAGCGTGATGCACACGATATTGTATGCATCAATGTGTAAGCACCATTGTCTTATTTTTTAATTGTTATTTTTGTAAAAAATAGTTTTTTTATCTAACCTATTTGTACCTTGTAACTTGATGCATGGGTCATTTTTTCTCACCTACTTCATGAAGGCCAGTAGAAAATAACATATGGAATTGAGGACCATGTATTTTGTATTTTTGCAAAATGAATTTTGCTTATATTTTTGCCATTAACGTGGAAAAGAATTAAAATTTAAGAACTAGTCTATCGGTTAATGAATCTAATGACATAACCAATGGAGAATAGGGTTTTGAAGGCTACATTTGGGTATGAATGCTTGGCTTTATTACTGTAATAGCCTCTAGTTGACCTGTTTTTTTGCTTTTTGGTCTCATTTTCCTATTTCATGGAGTTCAGTTCTCCTTTTGGAGGACTTATTACCAACCACACTTAAAAAATGGGAAGTCACATGATATTTTTTGCATCATTTTCTCTATGGTTTTCGTTTTCATTTCTTAACTCGCTTAGGTTTGTAGTGACCTAAGTTTATGACACATTTAGTTTGCATGTTTTTCTAGATTTTTTTAAACCCTTGGTTAGATGGCACGGTAAAAGTTCCATAAATAGTTTAAGGAACATAATGTGTCACTGTTAACTGACAATCTATCTTCTTACAAGCAGTGTTCTTAAGGTGCCAAACTATGTTCTCAAGCTAGACAAGGTATTTTCACTTCGTTGATGGGTGAAAAGATGGATTGTTTTGGTTTGGTTGATCCCTTTTCTCAGGGGTCTCCGTTAATGGTGTGGGGATTCATAATTTACCATAGAGGATTTCTGATGTGGGGGTGAAGGATAATATTTTGTCCTGTGGGTGAAATTTTATTTAGTAGATGGATAGTCCTATTTCATAGAAGGTCATTAAATAAGTCGATGGTTCGATTCTTGTTGACAAAGGGGTTCGAGGAGTAGAGTCGTTGAATACAGTCGATCCACATTATCCTCATTTATCAACCTCAATTGCTCTAGAGTCATCTGTCCAAAAAGCTTTTGTTCATAAGGCGAAGGCTTGACATCGCTCCAAATCTTTTAAGGTTAAAAAAGATCATCTATTTTATATTCTTGTTAAGGATATTAACATGGACAGAGTTACAAGTCTTTCAATGTTTGTTTTAGTCGGTTGTTTGGAGTACTTAAGGGTGAATATGGTTGAGATGATCATATGGGTGTTGGATCACTTGTTGTTAGTGCTTGATTACCTTCCAAAGGTTAATATTATGTTGAATGGGTGGTTTTTCTTTCTTTTTCTTAAATAATAAGACCCTCCAAACTACTATCAAGGTATTGGATTATTGGAAAGGGTTCTTTTGTCCTAAGTCACTGGTACTTTGGGTTTGGCCCTTTAAGAAAGGATTTACAAAGGCAACACCTTTGGATTTTGTTAAATAGGTTTCCTTTTTTGATTTGGTCAAAATATATTTTTGTTGGTTAGGAAAACCTACTAGGGACTTTTATCACTCTAAATGAGCAAATGTTGACTAATGAGGATAAAAGAATGGATTCATCTATGGTGGATTTTGATGTATTTGAAGGTATTATAGAGGAAGTGAAGATTGTCTAGTGTGATAGTGTGTTTCATCAACACTTGGACTATAAGAACATCCCCTTTTGGTGCTTTCTTTGTCAGAAAACAAAACATTCAGAGCATAACTGTCTAATATTTTCTAAACCTGGTCTTGAGAATGATTCCGAAGAAAGTATTGAGGTGTCTCTAGACCCAAAGGGGTATGTGAATATGGTCATGTTCATGTTGTTCCTATATCCAAGAATCTGGGATGTCTTCCTCCTACTTCAACTCTTAAAGAAGGTATGTCACTATTAACTCCCATTCACCCTATTAAGGTATTTCGTATGTTGAATTAAATTTTAGAAAATTTGTTGAGAAGTATTTCAATAGAAGGTCGAATATGTTGCTCTTGAGGAGAAATGGGAATGATTTCATGGTGTTCTAGAAAATCATTCTTCTCATCTTAGGGAATCCCTTGTGTCAGATGAGATATATGGTTCCCTCTCTGATGGGTTTGCTCCTTTAGTAGAAAATGTGTCTCCTGTTAATTATGCAGAGGGGGTCTCTCTCGAGATCATCCATAAAAATTCTAATGGTTCTTTCAAGAGGAATGATGAGGATTCCCCCTCTTTATGTGGTCATAAGTGTCTGGAGTTAGTGTTAGATGTGAGTCTTAGTAGGGGGTCTAAACCATCAAACTCTTCTGGATCTCCTTCTTTTAAAGATGCAACCTCTTTGAATCCTTTTGTAATGTCCCCATTTTGATCCCTATTATATCAGCATGTAATGTAAATGTTGTATGTATTCAATGCATAATTACTAGCGAGGATCTCAAGGCCAAGGCCTTGCTAGTGAATGGTTGAATTATAAAGGTAAGTATTATTCGCCTTGCAACCATAGAAGATGTAAATAATTATATAATGCAAACAAAATGTTCAAACTAGCTATGGAGACAAAGCAAATGACAGGATATGACATTCACTAAGGTGATGTGAGGGGGTTGTGGAATTTAACCCATCATTTCCAAGTGTTACCTTGAGGACCCCTATTCCATAAATGGAAAATAACTACCCCAGTACACTCCCTTGACTATTCTTAAATGTTTTTGTAAGAGAGTGGTTAAGGAATCAACTCAAGAGTTTAAGAAAAACTGCAAAGGAGTGATGTGATGTGTGATAGGTTAGGGATTTGAATTGCTTGAATCATAAGTCAAGATGCTCATGGAATTTCATTCCATCATTTTTTCCGTGCGAGAGAAGTAAGAATGAGAAAAAAGAGGGCATGAGTATTCTCACTGTAGAGACATGTCCACTTGATATCTACACATAGGAAGAGACACGGTGAGTCCAACGCAACAGAAAGAGCTGCATGCATGATTTGGATTACGACGGGAGCAATCCGATGGTCATTTTTTGAATGACCTATAAATTTGGGGTTGTGTGGATAATTCCATTGTATTCTTGAAGTGAGGATTCAAAAGAATCACAAGTAAGGGAGAAAACAAATGTGGAATGGATTGACAAACCCAGTGAGGGCAATAATCTCTGAGAAGTTAGAAGATGCAACCTTTCTATGCCCACCCTGAATAACACTGGAAGGAAGGGGTTCCTATGGGATTATGCAGTAGAAAAGGGGACCTTCCTTATGGCTGGTATGGTAGGTATTGTGGGTATGGCTCGCTGAACTGAGTGAGAATCCCGTAGCTTTGTGGTTAAGCTCACTAGCTTAAAATTCCCTTCTTTTGACTTCCTGGATGCTTGGTAAACCTAGTAGAATACTGGATTAACATGAATGATTGTGGTATTGATTGAAAGTTCTTGAGTTCCTGCATGCTTGATAAACCAAATAGGACACTAGATTAGCATGAGTGATGGTGGTCTTGGTTGTGAGTGAGCTTGTCTAGTTCATATCTAGTGGTTATCATAGCCTATTTCGAGGGTGGTCTCTGAGTGCTAAAAGAATATAGACCAAGAAGAGACCTATGGTTGGGTGGAACGTTGCACTCACATATCTAGTTGTTGAACAACTTCTTGAAAGATAAGTATTTTTGGTGATGTTTATATGTTCATGTATTGTTCAGGAATGATTAATTACTTACATGGTTTTAATGTTTAGTGTACATGGCTATTAGCTGTGAATCAAGTTATTTTTGTGCATAGTTATGCTATGGATGACTATATGTGCATGAAGAATGGATTGAATCATAGTGTTTGAATTGCTTAATACAATATCTGTCTATGGATGTAATAGAGTTATCCTTGTGTTTGGTTTGTCTTGTTAAATCTATGTTAAAGAACTGTTTCTATGCATTATTAGATGGATTGAATGCATGTTGTGCATAGTTAGTTGCACTTCCCTAAGTTACGAACCCTATAAAGATGTGTCAAGGAAGAAAAAATTATGTATGCATGCCATAATTATTTAAGGAATTGATTCAGAGGCATTGTGGCAAAATAATAGACAATAAGACCAAATTACCATAGCTAAAATTGTCCAAAGGAAGTATAATTATAGTCGTGTTTGGTGGCTGAACGACTGGGATATTGTACAGGATGGAAATTGGAAAAATGGCTAATTTCCTGGAAAGATCCAATCCGAGCCATTAATTTGGGTGCAAATGTTTCACTATCAACATTGGAATCAACATATAAATTGTGGAGACTGCATGGTGAGCACTGGCTTTCGACTCCCGACATCGGCAGCGTCGTAGTTGAGAAGTCAGAATGGTTCGATTGTAAGTTGGATAAGTAGTGCCACTTTTCAATTCTCGATGTCAAAAATATTGGAGTCAGAATTTCAGTCCAGTATTGGTTGGAAGACCATTACGTGCTCGAACTTATGGCTGTTGACATCAGAAAATTCGTATTGGCATAAAAAGGTCAAAAAACTTGATTAAGATGTCAGGGTAATTAGCGACCATTGGATCTCGATAGTTAAACCGTCGAGATTGCATCAAGGTTGTTGGATTTGACCCTTAGGTTAAATTAAGAATTTGGATCGATTATATAGTGGATTGAGGATTTTATTAAGTAATATTAAGGTCACTCAAGTGATGATTTGGATCAAAACAAAGCGTATCAGATGGTATCCGAGGGAAGAAATTTTTTATTTGATTGTACCATGAAGTCTCCCATCACCTCAAAAGATGCCCAAGGTAACCAAGGACACAACAAAGTGGTATCAAAGGGATGGTTACAACAATTGTACTATTTTGGATGGAATCTACCCCTTACAGGAAAGAAAATTAAGTTTTTGATCACCTCATTAGGACTATCATGGGGCCAAAACCTGTCACTGTAGAACAAAGAATCTGAAGTTTTGGATTAGGGATGCATGGTTAGTGGTTAGGACTACTAGTATATGTTTAAAATGGTTCATATTGTCAGGGATGGACTATAATGTTTTTATCAATACGCATAAAGCATTTCTATACAATTTGCTTGTTGATACTTTTGTGCCATTGCATGAATATTTCTAAGTTGTGTAATAAATATTTTTATTATGCACAGAACTTGCAGCTGACTGTTTTTGAACAACTGTAGAAGGGGAAAGACTTTCACAAGAAAATGGTAACCATGAATGATTTCCAAGACCCTTATGAATACGAGGAATATACTCTTGGGGAAAATATGTAAGAAGAAAATGAAGGGACATGATCCGATGGAAGAAGAGAAAAAATTACTCCTGAGAATTTGATGGAAACAATGTCGAGTTTCAATGAAATATTGACTAAATCTTAAGAAGAGAATAACCAAAATAACGCTACCATCGTCCAAATTTTCACATATATGCATGTATAAGTGAGCTAATATAGGGTCCAACCCAAGCAATCTGGTCCAGGAAGGAAGAAATGCATAGAAACGATACAAAAGTTGCACTACTAGAAGGACTCCAACCCCAAGAAAGAGTTGTGTGAGTAGAAATCATTGGGTATCCTCATCAACTTTTTCTTCCAATAGGTCAAGTGATCCCCAAAGTTCTTAGAATATCCCAAGGCATAAATCCAACTGAGCTAGAAAAAGGAATTTCAAAAGGATTCCACAAGGAGAGTTTAGGAAAGAAAGATCTCCTACATTTGGCAGAGAGAGCAAGATAGGTCAAGAAGCAGAGGCATGGTTGTTAGAAATGGAGAAGTATTTTAGAATTCACAATTATACATAAACTAAGAAGGCCAAAATTGTGATTTATAATCTCAATAGAAGGGATGAAATTTGGTGGGAACATCTTAGGAAGATAAAATAAATTAGCGAATGAAGAATTAGCTGGAGTCTTTTCAAGATGTACTTCAAAGAAAAGTGCTTATCGATACAGTACTATGACTATAAGAGAAAGGAGTTTCATGAGTTGAAATTGGGACAACAGACTATGGATGAGCACATCCATCAATTTCTATAATTTCTAAGACATGTGGACTACATCCCAAGAATGAAAGAGTCAAGATTCAGTGTTTCCTTGGAATTCTACCTCATAATTTCAAAGAATGAATTGAGTTTGTCAACACTCCTAGTCTTGATGAAGCCATTAGAATGACCACCCATTGTTATGGATAAAGAAAAGGAAAACCAGAGGCCCACCCAGCATGGAAAGGGGATCCAAATACAGATTCGAACAAAAGAGGAGTGGATTCATGCCTCTATTTAAAAATCAGCCAAGGAACTCCCTCCAAGGACAACAAGCTCAAGGTGAAAGCAACTGTTACGGAGAGAAATTCCTATGGCTTGGGGTACCACAACAGACAGCTTGACTCCAAAAATCAATCCTTTCCAATATGCAATAGAAAACAAATATCTGACACTAAAGGATTAGACCTCGTACCTTATTCCGGACGGTTGAAGTAGATCCCCATTGATCTTTCCAACTTTAGCTTGAATTGATAAATCACTTCCTCAACAACAAGTAAACAAGACAAGCATACTATATATATTGGTGTTAGATCTATTCTAGCATATATAATCAACAATGTATAAGCATTTGAAATCATCCATGGATAAAATATTCATTCAAACATACATTATTGGACAGGAAAAGATATTTCTATTAATATAAAATCAGAGATTACAATGGATACAACCTCTGTTGGCACGTCTGTGAATCGGAGAAACTGAATCCCCCACTTGGGCCTCCACCACCTCAATCCTCCATCTCTCGATAGCAAGCTCACAAGCAAAGGAAAGTTTGGGAAGAACACAAAAGTGCTCCAAGGGACAAAGGGATGCAGACTCAAGCACAAGTTCCGGCAACAATGGACTATAGTTTCTTTGCTCTCAATTCTCTCATATGCCTTCAATGTACCAAAGAGTTCCTTATATATCTTTTCAAAGGGGTAATGAAAGGTCGAATCCGAGCGATCTCAAGGCATAAGGAAGGCCAGGAGTCAAGTGAATCGGATTCATGTCAAGGAAAACTCTAAAAGGATTTGGATTATACACACATCCCGATGTACGTGGTTTTAGGGGTCAAAGCTGCGTATATACGCGATTAGGGGTTTAAAAGTTGCGTGTATTAATTTTCACATGTTTTTAGAGATGTTCAAGGAAACATCAAAGGAAAAAAAATGGTCCAAGGGGTCTAAGGAGTCTGCAAAGGGACAGGGGAAGGCCATACAAGTGTGATTCACCTAGAGTGGTAAAATCAGCTATAACAGATGCCCCCTAATGTGTGAGGTCAGAGGGGTCATACGATGGCCGAAATACATTATAAGTCCATCCCAGAAGTGGAGTGATGAAGGATCCCAAATGGAAGACCAGCCACCCAATCAACATAGTACAATGATACAACTTTGCATATAACTGCAAATACATATAGCAGTCCCGAATACATAAGAGTACAATGGCCATGAATGGGCATGATACAAGATATCACATAAGTGGTCATCGCCATGTACAAAACACATAGATTAGAATCTCCATGTTGGAGCAGGGTCTCGCAGCTACAGAAGAAGCTGCTAAGTTTAGCGGATAGATAAGTTTTGGCGGAGAGAAGATAAGATAGAGCTACGACGCCGTAGCACGTTTCCAGCTAAAAAAGCAGAGCCAGAAACCATGACTTTTAAGATAGAAAAGTCAAGGTAGATGACGGTACCTGAGCGGCCGAGAAGAGAGAGCTCACCCACTGCATTGAAGGTAGCGGCGGAGACAGGAGGGCTCAGCAACCCTCATAAAAGAAAATGAGCAACGAGGTTGAAGCATTGAAGATGAAGGACAGAAAAGCGAAGCGGTGCACAGTACCCATGATCAGCGTTGGGAAGCATGGAAGACTGCAGAGAGCTGTGGTGTGACGGAAAGCGGCTACCTCAAGTACAGATATGGCCGACTATCACTAATTAGGGTTTTGGGTTACTGTTGGGATAGGCCCACAGTGTTGTAATGGCAAGACCTTCGGGCTGCCTATAAAAGGATACATTTTGTATTGTAAAGGGTTAGACATTAGCGGGTTCATCCAGTAGTTAGTTGTTTTGTTGTTTATCAGACAGTTGTAAAAGTCAAGCTCTGGTTCTGTTATTAGCGGTAGCAATCTTACTGTGACTAGTAGCTGGCTTATAGGGCATGCATGTAACGATCCGCAGGGATCGACAGAGAGGGAAGAGTATATTGTAAGAGAGACAATATAGAGATAGAAAGAAGATCTAAGAGAGAAGATCTTGAGCTGCATATGCGGTGCAGCAGAACTGTGTTTTACCTTCCCCTGAGCTATAATGAAAACACACTTCTGTGGATGTAACTTCCATCTTGGAGGTGAACCACGTTAAAATCGTGTGTTATGTGATTGGATTATGTGTTATGTTACTTGTGCTTTTATCAATTACTCCATGAACTTTGTTTACAGTTTAACGAATGAATGTGTTAATCAATTTACAGCAATATAGGAGGATAAGCATAAGTTAAAGTCTTTGGCATGTTGTATGCGGGTTCATTTATGATTTACTTGAACAGTCACTAGTCCCAGTATTGAATAGTCTTGTATGTTGAGCTTTGCACGTCAACACGAGCAACGCTAAGTGCGCTGAGCCGCGGAGGTAGGGTATCGCAGAGAGGCGATACCGCACCGGCAGAGGAGCTGCGGTGCACGATACCGCAGGTTGAGGACTTAGTGTTGGGCAGGAGCTGCGTGTCGCATGGTGCGCGGCCATGCGGTAAGGTTGGAGATATCGAGAGTCAGTGGAAGTGCGCGACGTAGGAAGGGACCGCACGGCAGTATAAAGGGACATCTCATGGCTAGAAGAGCTGCGAGACGAGAAGATCGTGCGACGCGAGTAGAGGAGTCGCGCGACGCGCAGAGAAAGAGACCTTGCAGCTAGAAGAGCTACGAGTCATAAGAAAAGATGCCACAGAACCTGGTCCAAGACACTTGAGTCCTTGGCCAACCCATTAGAATCACTTCGGGTGAGACTTCAGGCTGCTTCGCGGTCTGTTGCCAAAAGGGCCAGTGAGCTAGGGGTGTTGTTGGTTGATTATAGTAAACCCAGGTCTGCCCATGATAACCAACAAATGGTTCCATTCCCGGCTTTGAAAAAACAGAGCGCTGATGTTCTGGTGGCGTCCTACTAGAGATGAACTCAACGAGTGGGTTTGTTCTAACCTGAAAGAGTTTGTTGAACGAGAGAACAGGAGCCCTAAACTGAACACAAAGGCCTAGTTACAAAAACATATCATTACAGACATACATGCGATATTCTTTGCTACCTTTGGAAACGAGCTTTATGACTGGTTAGCAAAGCTAACTGATACAGGCATATTCAAAAAGAAAAGAGACATTGTCTGGACACCAGAGCTGATTCAGACCGTGGAGAACCTTGATAGTCCCCTCACGATGGAAGTAGACTTCTGGCTTGCGAGTGTGCTAGGAGGCTTCGTCACAGAGTTTGCAGTTGACCAGACGGAAAGCTTCAGCGAGGCTGAGCGCTACTTCTTCAAAAGATATCATGGTAAGTACCTAAGATCTTTAAACTTGTCCATTAAGATGTTATTACATGAAAAAGGAACAATGGATCTAGTTTCAAATGAGTAAGTAGCGATAGTAATGTCACAAGAGTTTGAAAGTGATTTTGATGACATTGGACGAACACGTAGTGGAAAGAAGTATAAAGTAGATTTCAGATCTCCAATATTTGAAGACAGTCCAGATAATACTAGACAGCAGAGTCATAGTACCGCAGAAGAACCAGAGGGGGGTATCCCTTACCACCCCTATACCCCACAGAAACAGACCGGGACTCAGAGTAATCTCGTAGGTACTTCATCCAGTAGCTCACAGACAGTACCTACTACCACTACATCACCTTCACCTACACCGCCGAGTGGTAGTAATCCAGTCAATCAGAACCCACCGTAGAGAAATAGAATGGGAGATGATATGAAGCTACCTACCTTTAAGGGTACAGGAGAAGAGCACCCAGAACAGCATTGGTTTCTATGTGAAGCCATGTGGACAATTAAAACAATTAACGATGATAACATTAAACTTGTACAATTGGTCACCACATTGAGAGAATGAGCTTTAACATGGTATATGAAGTGCGCTGCTATACCCAGAACACTAGTCCAGGTCAAGACCGTCATGATTAAAGAGTTTAAGAAACCTAAGTCTGAGTCACAGTGCATAACAGAACTCAAGGACATCAAGCAATTACCTACAGAGTCGGTGTGGGACTTTGATCAGAAATTCAAAGCCCTTATAGACCAAGTCAGTTTTGAGTTCACGCCAGAGCAGCATAAAGAATGGTTTATTACAACACTGCTCCCTCACATTAGACTGCCGTTAATGCAGCAGAAATTCCAGATGCAGGATGACACATTGGAGATGGCAATGAAACTCGAGGCTTCACCTCTAGCTGAGACCAGTACAGGCATGACAACTTTACAGAACCAGTTGGATAATCTTACATTACAGTTGCATGAGCTGAAGAAAGGGAAAGAAGTTGCGCAAGAGATATGGTGCATAAAATGTAAAGCACAGGGCCATAGTAAAGATAATTGTTCGGTCTTTGTAGAATATATAGCAACAGGGGTTCCTAACCCCTTACCATAGACCCACGGGCCATGGTGCAAAATATGCAAAACACAAGGACACTTACCTCACCATTGCCCTCTACTTCAGAAGTACGTGTAGACACCTAAGAACTTATACTACGTCTTCTGCAAGTCTGTAGGCCATCAGAAACAAGATTGCAGAGCCTATGACATGATGGTGGGAGCAAAGCAAGACTTGTACAGAGTCCAGTCAGAGACATAGGGTCCAGCAGCAGGACCACAGCAGGATCCGGCTTATGGTGGCCATGGCGGAGGATTCAGAGGATGAGGCTGAGGAGGAGGCTTCGGCCGAGCAGAAGGATTTGGCCGTGGAGAAGGTTTTGGCTGGGGTCACGACCCAGTTACTTGTTACAACTGTGGAGTTGTAGGACACTATGCTAGGGACTGTCGGAGCCCCACTACCACATGTAATTATTGTAAATCTTATGAACACACTATAGAGGAATGTCCTACCTTGATAGCTAAGATCAGAGAACCTAAGCCAGCAGTACACCAGAACATCCAGCTTATTGCTGCTGAGCAGGCCGAGCCAGAACCAAGAGTCAATATTGTGACTCGTAGCGGTGTTTCTACCAGTGGGACATCGCAGGAGATGGAAAAGAACATAGGACAGCCATGGGTGCGCAGAGCTCCTACCAAAGCAACACCTCTCGACCTACAAAAGAACAAACAAACATTTCAGGAAGCTAAGGCTTTCTTTGATGAACCTACGCAATCAGGATTGCAGGTACCACCGTCTAGGGGCGTACCGCAGCAAGCACCTTGTGGCGATAGCCCTGAACAGATGCCGCAGGCTACCACATCGGGAAGAGGTGACGAGGATGAATCGACAGGAAGCGTACAATCCTTCTTGCGCAGTTGCTTGAAACTCGTGAGAAATGAAAAAGCTATCAGCGAGCTCCAGTGCATCATAGATCAGTGTCAGCAACCTTCTCTCTCGGGCAGTGTACACCGCGCTGTTCATAATATTACAGGACATACAAGGATCGGAAGAGAGATGAAGCTCACAGCATAGATTGGAGAGTTTGAAATGGATGAGGTCGTCTTAGATCTAGGATCAGAGGTGAATGTTCTGACTAAGCAGACATGGGAACAGATGGGTAGCCCTCAGTTAGTTAGATCGCCTATCCACCTGAGATTAGCTAACCAGAAACGAGTATCACATAACATGGAGAGTCTCTATCAGATGACCACAAACCATAGCAAATATGTAAATCCAACAGCAGATGGGAATATTAGTTGGTGATGCAACAGCTCATGCGCATCGGATTCAGATGTTGGTCTAGAGAACTGGCAGAACAGACTTCATGAAGTCTCAGCGCGCAGGTGCGCGTACTTGACTAAGTCACTGCGATGGATTGGCACAGAGATCAACGAGACTCCATCATATCATGGTCTGATAGATATCCAGCACTTCCTTGAGCAGTTTGAGCAACAGATTCCTCATGAACAGAGGATCGCAGCTATGGATCTTGCAGTACGAGCCACACCTGCAAGATGGTGGTATGCACATAAAGAGAACATTGCATCATGGGATGATATTAAAAGATTGATGGCGATCAGATTCTCCATTGACACTAATTATGTCCAGTAGAAGTACACAGGAGAGAGTGACCCCAGGTCACACATTCAGACATGCAAACAGAATTGGTCGGACATTCCCGAGGATGAATGGGTTCACCGATTCATTCATACTTTGGACACAGTTCCAAGGAACTGGTATACAGAGACTGAGTTGCGCAAGGGAACAACAACATGGCCACTTATGATAGACAGCTTTCTACTCACCTTCGCTTTTGAATCTGAGTATCCAGGTGTTGATCAGGCCCTACAAGTAATAAAGATCAATATATTCGAGGACTGTACCCCATCAGTACAGACTCAGCCTGATTGGGCCATTCAGTTAACATAGGCGCTAGAATGCTACAACTTTCAAGAAGAACCAAGGGACGAGGATGAGGATCCTCGCAACACCAACATTCTGGATTCAGAAGGGACTCGCGATGTTGGGGGACCATGGTTAGAGATTCTAGCAATCACTGAACCCATCAAGATTAAAAATATCAATATTGGCACAGACGCAGAACCTAATTTTGCCTCTATTGGAGACTATTGGAACGATGAAACAGTCGGACAGATTGCAGATTTGTTACATGACTATCAGAACCTATTTCCCACCAAGTTCACAGAGATGAAGGGAATAGTTGGAGACCTGGGAGTCATGAGGATATTATTGAAGGAGGATGCTCGACCAGTGAAGCAGCGCCCATATATATTGAATCCGCGCTACAAAGAAAAAGTAAAGGACGAAATCGATAAGATGCTGGCGGCAGGCATCATTGAGCTGGTAGAAGAAAGCGAATGGGTTAGCCCCATGGTCGTACAGGAAAAGAAAACCAAAGGAGACATCAGGATCTGTGTCAATCTGTGCAAGCTCAACGATGCATCGTTTCACGATCCATTTCCGACACCGTTCACTGATGAAGTATTAGACAACGTGGGAGGACAGGAGGTCTACTCCTTCACCGATGGCTTCTCAGGCTACCACTAGATCAGAATACACCCAGAAGATCGATCCAAGACCACCTTTGCAACAGAATGGGGCTCGTTCCAGTATACGGTAATGCCCTTTGGTCTTAAGAATGCACTAGCTATATTTTCTAGAGTAGTAGTTGTTGTATTTAAAGAATACATTCATAAATTCCTAGAAGTATATTTCGATGATTGGACTATATTTGGACTAATCAACAAGCACATAGGAGACTTAAGATTGATGTTAGAGAAATGTAGGCAGTACCACATTTCTCTAAATTTGAAAAAATGTATATTTTGTGCGCCATTCGGTATTTTGTTGGGTCATATTGTGTGCAGACAAGGCTTGATGGTAGATCCCGTGAAGATCGCCATCATTGTAAATATTCCAGTACCCAACTCATTCAAGCAACTGAGGACAGTACTTGGTCATACCGGGTACTACATAAAGTTCATCAAGGGCTATGCAAAGATTACAGCACCAATGGAGAAATTGCTAAAGAAAGATGTAAAATTCCTATGGAATGAGGAATGTCAGCAGAGTCTAGACATACTTAAGGAGAAGATGGTTACAGTACCCATCCTAGTATTTCCAGACTGGACTAAGCCATTTCATGTACATGTGGATGCGTCAGGCATCGCACTAGGGGTTGTTTTAACACAACCAGGAGAAGGAGATATTGAACATCCTATCGCATACTCCAGTAGAAAGCTCTCGACGGCAGAAAAGAACTGCACCACAACAGAAAGAGAAGGCCTAGCTATGGTGTATGCACTGTAGAAGTTCAGACACTACCTGTTGGGTGCCTTGTTTAAGATGTTCACTGACCATTCCGCGTTAAAGTACTTGGTCATTAAGCCAGTGTTAGGGGGGAGAATCCGCAGATGGTTACTCCTCTTCCAGGAGTATGATTTTGAAATCATTGTGAAGCCAAGAAGATTGAATGCCAGACTTGATCATCTGTCGCGGTTAGACTCAGGAGAAGAGCCAAGTAACCTAGATGACAATCTACTAGATGCACCGTTGTTTTCTATCCAGATCGCAGACGACTACTATGCCGACATTATTCATTTCCTCACTACAGGAGTAGCGCCTGATGAGTTTACTAAGCAACAAAAGAGGCAGTTGGTTGTTAAAGCAGTAGACTTCACCCTCATCGCAGGACACCTATACAAGTTAGGTCCCGATGAAGTTCTGCACAGATGTGTGATGCCGCATGAAAAGGACGCTAATCAGAGAGGCACACTCAGGAACCGCAGGAGGTCATTTCGCAGGAAAGTTGACTGCGCAGAAAATCCTGGAGGCAGGATTATGGTGGCCTACATTGCATAAAGACACCAAGGACTTTTGCAGATGCTGCGATATCTGCCAAAGGGTAGGAAAACCCTCTCGACGCGATGAAATGTCGCTGCAACCGCAGGTTACGCTGCGCGCATTTGACAAATGGGCTATAGATTTTGTGGGTCCTATCAACCCACCAGGAAAGCGCACTGTTGCGAGATATATTATCACTGGAACATAGTACCTCACCAGATGGGCAGAGGCCAAAGCAGTAAAGAATTGTGATGCTACTACAGCTGCACAGTTCCTTTTTGAGAACATCATCAGTAGATTCAGATGCCCAGTAATTTTGATGAGCGACCAAGGTACCCATTTCTTGAACAACACTATTGAGGCCTTGACAGAAGAATTCCAGATTCAGCACCATAAGAGCACTCCCTACCACCCACAGGCTAATGGTACGGTGGAGGCCTTTAACAAGATTTTAGAAAATGCGCTTATCAAGATCTGCAACAGCCAAAGGAATGATTGGGACCTTAGAGTTAATGCTGTATTATGGGCTTACAGGACCACATGCAAGAAACTTACAAGACACACGCCTTTCAGCTTGGTGTATGGATAGGAGGCTGTTATGCCTATGGAGTATATTCTTCCCAGTTTAAGAATCGCGCAGATCACCGGGATGAATGATACAGACACAGTGGAGGAGAGGCTAGCACAGCTGCTTGCCTTAGAAGAAGACAGATTCATCGTCGAATTCCATCAGAAAGTGCAGAAGGCCCGAGAAAAATATTGGCATGACAGACATATTAAGAGTAAGACTTTCCAGATCGGAGACCTAGTGCTCCTCTATGACAGCAAATTCATTAAGTTTCCAGGGAAGTTCAAGATGCATTGGCTGGGGCCATATCAGATACAGCAAGTTACAGAGGGAGGTGTCGTTCAGCTCAGCAAGCTGGAAGGGGAGCTTCTTCCCACTTGGATTAATGGCAGTAGGCTTAAGCTCTATAGTGATAGCCACCCCGCCTCTCAGCCCTAGCTTAGCCAGTTTATGGTGGTGCAGATGTCCAGTGTAGTTGAAAGAAGGCATCGCACCGAGAACTAGTCTACACCGGCAGGTATTTTCTAAGTATGAGGAATCGCGTATGGTCGGTTCATTTTGTGCAAGTCAAAAAAAAAAAAGGTATTTGTTTTACGCAGGTGATGCGGAGTCGCATCGCGGCAGTGCGATGTTTCCCCGTGCCACGTATTTAGTTTTGCAACTGACAGAGGGCCAGTCAAATCACCCTCTGCCAGGCAGTTAATGAGGAAATGACCAGTATATCTTACCGTAGATTGGGCACCAGTATAATCAAATTTTCCAGATTTGGCAAATCTTTGACGAGACCGGCGCCTGTACACACACGTTTCGAGGAAAATTTGATCGGATTTCCGCATTTATTAAGGATCGGATGACGGGTGTGGTCTTGTCCAGGAATTTATTACAACCGACGGGTTCAGTCTATATGACCGTTGTGTCCAGGATTATTGTATTGGGTATAAAAGCAGAAAGTATTCAATTGGGACGGTTACGTTTGCAGAAAAATCGAGAGCTATAGAGTAAGTTGTTAAGAGTTCTCTGTCCAGAGCTCAGTTGGTTACAGAGTGGTGATTTTCAGAAGTTGCAGCCATTGCACGTCCGCTGTCTTGCACTGAGAGGGTTCTGTCCGAGGACAAAACCCTAGAAGACATGCCGAGACGCTTCGACCCAGGTGGCCGTAGATCCGCTATGACGACGCCACCCAGGGTTGTGAAATTAAGTACATCACAGGTCAGACAGCCGCTAAGGATGAAGAGTCAAGTGCCAGAAGTAGAAGTTGTCACCAAAGTCTCTGCTAAGGAGAAGAAGAATGCCGAGCCGATCACTGTAGATAAGAAAGCAGAGCAGAAGAATGATGAGAAGAAATCTCCCACCAGGAGGAAAGTAAAAATGAGAAAAAGAAAACAACGGGAGAAGGTCGCCGACCTATCTGATCAGCTAAGAGAAGCACTAGAGATTGCGAAGGCAACGAAATGAAAATCTGATGATCAGAGGCAGCATGAGTACCTGGAGCACCTCGAAGAGAAGAAAAGTGGAAGAGGACAACAAACCCAGCAGACGGTAGAATTCCAGCATGCAGACAAAGGCTTGTTCTCGGAACGGAATTCATGGTTTGTATCTCTTTCATATACAAGGCTCCAGACTGAATGAAATGTTTGAGAAGGCTGGAAGATATATATTTTCCTTGTGATAACAATTCTAACCCAGACCAAGAGGAAAGGGTATATGTGGAAGACCTTTCAAACACTAGAAGGTTCTTAAAAGGTTTCAAGAGCGACGAGAGCGAGACCATGACTACGGGCAAGAAGGATAAGAGAGCCCGATGAACCAAGTTACAGAAACTATAGAGAGCGTGTCGAGGCGATGCAGAAGGAAGTCGCAGGACTTTGAGACAGGTTGCAGAGGACTTCGCAGGAATCCAAGGCAAAGCTACAGCAGGAGAAGCCCGCTGAAAGTGGCTCAAGGGCGAGCCACAAGCAAGTGTTAGGGGACTGTTGGAGCAGGGTCCCGCAGCTACAGAAGAAGCTGCTAAGTTTAGAGGATAGATAAGTTTTGGCGGAGAGAAGATAAGATAGAGCTACGACGTCGTAGCACGTTTCCAGCTAACAAAGCAGAGCCGGAAACCATGACTTTTAAGATAGAAAAGTCAAGGTAGATGACGGTACCTGAGCGGCCGAGAAGAGAGAGCTCACCCACTGCATTGAAGGCAGCGACGAAGACAGGAGGGCTCAGCAACCCTCATAAAGGAAAATGAGCAACGAGGCTGAAGCATTGAAGATGAAGGACAGAAAAGTGAAGCGGTGCACAGTACTTATGATCAGCACCGGGAAGCATGGAAGACTGCAGAGAGCTGTGGTGTGACGAAAAGAAGCTACCTCAAGTACAGATATGGCCGACTATCACTAATTAGGGTTTTGGGTTACTGTTGGGATAAGCCCACAGTGTTGTAATGGCAAGACCTTTGGGATGCCTATAAAAGGATACATTTTGTATTGTAAAGGGTTAGATATTAGCGGGTTCATCCAGTAGTTAGTTGTTTTGTTTTTTATCAGACAGTTGTAAAAGTCAAGCTCTGGTTCTGTTATTAGCGGTAGCAATCTTACTGTGATCAGTAGCTGGCTTATAGGGCATGCATGTAACGATCCGCAGGGATCGACAGAGAGGGAAGAGTATATTGTAAGAGAGACAATATAGAGATAGAAAGAAGATCTAAGAGAGAAGATCTTGAGCTGCATATGCGGTGTAGTAGAACTGTGTTTTACCTTCCCCTGAGCTATAATGAAAACACAGTTCTGTGGACGTAACTTCCATCCTGGAGGTGAACCACATTAAAATCATGTGTTATGTGATTGGATTATGTGTTATGTTACTTGTGCTTTTATCAGTTACTCCATGAAATTTGTTTACAGTTTAATGAATGAATGTGTTAATCAGTTTACAGCAATATAGGAGGATAAGCATAAGTTAAAGTCTTTGGCATGTTGTATGCGGGTTCATTTATGCTTTACTTGAATAGTCACTAGTCGCAGTATTGAACAGTCTTGTATGTTGAGCTTTGCACGTCGACACGAGCAACGCTAAGTGCGCTGAGCCGCAGAGGTAGGGTATCGCAGAGAGGTGATACCGCACCGGCAGAGGAGCCGCGGTGAGCGATACCGCAGGTTGAGGACTTAGTGTTGGGTAGGAGCTGCGTGTTGCACAGTGCATGACGATGCGGTAAGGTTGGAGATATCGTGAGTCAGTGTAAGTGCACGACGTAGGAAGGGACCGCACGACAGTATAAAGGGACATCTCGCAGCTAGAAGAGCCATGAGACGAGAAGATTGCACGACGCGAGCAGAGGAGTCACACGACGCGCAAAGGAAGAGACCTCGCAGCTAGAAGAGCTGTGAGTCATAAGAAAAGATGCCACAGAACCTGGTCCAAGACACTTGAGTCCTTGGACAACCCATTAGAATCACTTTGGGTGAGACTTCAGGCCGCTTCACGGTCTGTTGCCGAAAGGGCCAGTGAGCTAGGGGTGTTGTTGGTTGATTATAGTAAACCCGGGTCTGCCCATGATAACCAACACTCCATGATGAAGATATACAAAGGATCATGATCTCCATAATGGCTGAAGATATATAATAGATCAAGATCTCCATAATAGCTGGAAATGTCTGACATATACTGGAAGCAAGTCACGAGAGCTGAAATCTCATGAACACTGGCATGATCAAGGAGGTAGCATATAAGAGATGCCACCAATCTGGAATATCTTCTACATAAACCACTACGAGTACATGTCCTACTATGTGAATACATGTGTTGAGGTCGAACATAGTAGTCCATCGTCTGATTACCGATCATTGATGTATACCGTTAACAGACGCGAGATCACCCATCGATAATGAAAATGGGAATCAAGGTACTAGAGTGCAAACTAACAAGTGTGAATAAATGTGTTGAGGTCGAACACTTGAGAGGATCCATCGATCAGGGGACATTGATGTATTCCCAAAGACTGTCGATGGCGAGAGAACCTGCCACTGATGACTGCAAGTCTCAAGGCACTAAAAAATGACTCTAGATTCCAATCCCAGAATGAATGATCTGAAGTCAATGGGATGAAATCCACTGGAAGGAGGGCATTAAGGCATCCCCCATCATCCAACACGAGGTACTCAACAAAGATTTATAATGTGGAAGGAATCAATCATAAGGTGCACGAACCAGTAACTGTACCGGGAATGGCCGACATGCAAATTCAAGATAAATGAGGAATGGCGGACTCATGTTTCAACTTCCTTTGAACATAAGCATAACGACAAATGGTGACTGAATAAAGGGAGCATAGACTCGATATACAAAACTGGGACACCTCTGCGACATAGGAGGCATTAACAAAGGCTCCATGGGGACTGGAAGCTTAACCAGTCGGTGGAGATAAACTCAGATAAACGAGTGCAGTTCCTAAAGTTAAACCATAAACCCAACCAACGGATGTGATATACAGTGCTCTGTTCGAAGGCGACATGACTCGAAAGCTGCCAAAAGATAACATCTTCCTTGTCTAGCTTTTTGGTTTTTTGATTTTTTTGGACTTTTTCAAATATTTAAAAAGTTTGAAAAAGAATAAAACTGCTTTATAGTTACAGACTAGGAGGAGACGAGTGACATAGGGGCAAACAAACTAGTTCCAAGTAGTGGAACATACCTATGCTCAATGCAAGGATACATGTGTAGGATAGCGACACTCGGGGGAAAATCCCCTCTCGGTAAAAATAGGGTATCAAGTTGTAAAGGATATATAAAATGGCTCTGCATGGCTAGAGATGAGACAAGCTCGGGCTATATGGATGAAACTCAATGTCAGGGAAGCCGGCGTAAGGCTCAATAAGGCAGGCAAAGCTCATGATAATGCAATTACAACTTGACATAAGGGAGTCCTGAGAGAAATAGGCCAGCAAAAGATCAAGGGGAGTATGAGGCTCTTGTGAAATGTCATGGCAATACTATACAACGGACTCCCACACCCTAAGGGACAAAACGTTAGCATGGGAACCAAATGCAAATAAGGCGCTAACTAGGGTACCCATGTAAGGTCAAGCTCTACCACTCATATCATGCCACTTCTAAAACAACAAGAAGGTTCTGTGACATAACAGAGTGGGTTCATACCTAAGGCTATAATGAAATGGTCATAAGGTCATGCAAAATGCAAATGGTGATGAAACCTAACCTATATGCCAATTTAGACATGATACCTGACATCGAGACAAACAGGTCAATCCAATGGCTGAAATGACACTCAAAAAGGTCTCTTACATCATAAATTAGTCCAAAAATGGTCCAAAAGGATTAGAAACGGTCCAAACTATAGGAAAGGGGGTAAAAATTTGAAAAATTTCTATAAATAGTAAAAAATTCAAAACATTATAAAACATTTGAAATTTTTACCCATTTAAGCTCAGAACTTCAACATCGAATTTCAGGATATCCAACCGACAGAATCCACAACCATTTTTTCCAGGTACTTACTCATGCTCCACTCTTCCATTTTGATGCAATTTTTGTCAAATTCCATGGTGATTTTGGATTTCTAGGCCATTCTAAAATAGGCGCTGCAGCCCACGCGAAAATCAAGGGTTTTTCCGCATCTAGGGCTGGATATACGCGGAAAATTCCCTCACAGTCATGTACATATGCGGCTGTTTGGAAAATAGTCCTGTATGCGGGCACACTTAAGGTTTTTCAAGTGTTCTAATGGACAAAACTCAAATTTTTGTGTAGGATGGTCCTAGAATGGAGAGAACGTGAACATGGTGATGTAGAAGAGGTAGTAAGGGCTGATCTAATGGCTCAACAAGCGCTATGTGCATGTGGCATCTACAAATTTTGGTGTCTTGGTGGCTTAAGTGCCAAACCATGACTATTGCAGATGTTGGTGGACTACTGGGATCTAGACTCAGAGTCATTCCAGATAGATGGGATGTCCCTCACCATAGAGGTGGAGGACATATACTTTATTACTGGACTTTCCCGACGGGGGGAAGTAGTGAACCTACGTTCTCACGGGCCCGGAGGTGGCCTGACTATAGATGAGTACATTGTGGTGTACTGCTATCCGGACACGAAGAAGGTGGGGAGTCAGATCCCAACTAACTCCATACAGGTGCTGGGACTAAAGGCCATCCTACTGACACTGGGCAGGATAGCAGGCTTGGCTTCACTCCACTAGGCCTCGCAGCCTCTGATGTTCTATGCAGTGGAGTGCATGAGACCCACAATATATGATTGGAGCACTACATTACTGGGCAACATGAAACATTAGCTCAGTGAGTGTAAGATGGGTAGAGTGCGAAACTTCGGTTTTAGCAGCATACTGAGCACGTTTTTATTCAAGCGTGTTCCAGGATTGAGCCCCAGAGTTGACGTTCCTCTACATGGGGTTCGAGATCCGGCCCAACGGTGTTGGGTGGATGCGATGTGCAGACTGGGTGGAGGTAGGGTGTCCAACCCCTATCCAGCTGATTTCTTTTCCTGGTGGTGACGATAGATAGTTGCCATCGATGACTGCCTCTATGTGGGGATAGATTTCCAGGGGGACCCGGACATGCCACTACCACCAGGATCGGCATACGGTGACATAGGTAACGAATCTCGACCCTCTCTTTAAATTTTTGAGTTATTTAATTTTTTTGTGTTTTCTGATTATATGGAATCAAAAGACATGTTTTTGGGTGACAATAAATAGTGACATCTACCATATGCATGCAGATGTGGGACCATGGCGGCCTGAAGGATTCCCTCGTCATAGATGGAGGGGAAGAGGAGACGATATCATGGGTGTGGATGCGAAGCGGATGCTCCAAATCATTCATACCAACTTTGTGATACTGACACACAGAGTTCCCATGGCGCAAGTCAAGGACTTGCCTGAGGACATGCATCGCCAAGTGGTGGGTGTACCACGAGCATGGGTGCGATTATTTCGACAGCTAGCTAGAGCCATGGTGACACTCCATGATCACAGCCCCACTCCTCCTCCATAGGCTTAGATACCTGGGAGTGATACATTTTTTATTACCGTGTATTATATTTTGGTGGCTCGAGAGCCCCATTTTTGTATCATGACACTATGTATTACCACATTTTGGATGTTTATAAAAACTTTTATGATGATCGGTTTATTTATTTACATGTGTAAAAATTTGTGTTTGTGATGAGTTTATTGTGTATGAAACAAATGCCAATCTAACACGTAGTTATCATATGAGTTAGCAACTTGATTATTAATTCTTGGAATATGTATGTATGTTATATTGTCAAATTGCCGTTCTAATAACCTCACACGTAAGAATCTTTTTAATAATGTCAGATCTCTAACATGGTACAAACCATTAAGCTATGACACTACTAACTCTGAATCAAGACATACCTCAAGAGAGAGAACGCCATGTAGAATGGCATCCCGCAGAAGCTCAATAATGGCACTATATTCAACAACATTGTTTGAAGATGGCCATAAACATACACCTCCTGAAGACAACACCTGACCCATAGGAGTATAAATCACCCAAGCAGCAGAGGCTGAGTGTTGAGTGTGATGGCTCACACCATCCGTGAATCCTATGAAGGTGGAAGATTCCATTGACATTTGCCAAAAGAACTGGAAACTAATCACAAACCTAATCACTATAAGAAAAAGACCTACCTATGCAAAACTGTACAATAATATACAATAACCAACCTTGGATGAAAATCATGCATAGCACTTTTTGAGATAGAGCCCATTTCTAGGCTCTGCCAAGGCTGTTCCCTCGTAATCCACTAACTCATAAGCGCCCTTCTCTAACACATGTTTGACAATGTAAGGACCATGCCACATGGGGTTAAACTTTCCTGCTCCCAAGGGTTCTTTCAGTTGATCCCACAAAAGGACCAAGTCTCCCTCACTAAACCTCCTTGGACGGACAGACTTATCGTACCGGACCTTTACGCGACATTTATTTACTTCTAGATCCACCAAGGCATCTCGACACTGCTCATCAAGTTGCTCAAGGTGGACCAAACACTCCTCCAATGGTGAAGTGTCTGGTAAGAGCTCTATGGCTAGCTTCAAAGAAGGAATCTCACATTCAACCGGCAATACTGACTCCTCTCCATGTACAAGTTGATATGGAGAAAAACCCGTGGTAGTCTTAACAGTGGTTCTATACGCCCACAAAGCAGGATATAACATAATGTGCCAATTATTCTTGCTTTGTGCGATGGTTCCTTGGAGAATGGATTTGAGTGATTTGTTCACTGCTTCTACCTGTCCATTCACTTGAGGGTAGTAAGAGGAGGAATGCTCTTGTTTGTACCCTAAATTTGATGCCAACTCTTCCATCACACGATTCTGAAAGTGCGAGCCATGGTCAGTGACAAGCTCTTTCAGAATCTCGAACCGAGTAATAATCTAGTTGAATACGAAGTGCGCGACTGTCTCACCGTCGGATTTAACTGTAGGCATACCCTCAGCCCATTTCGTGAAGTAATCAATAGCCACTATGGTATGATGATGCCCCCCAGCTGAAGCTAGGTTGAAATCCATAAAATCAAGCCCCCACTTAGTGAAGGGACCGGCGGTGATGATGGGATGTAATGGGGCAGGTTTTGAGCGCATATTACGTGCAAACACCTAGCAAGGGTGGCACCTCTTGACCGCATCTACACAATCTTTAAAGATTGACGTCCAGAAAAAACCCGGTCTTAAGATTTTTTGGGCTGTATAAAGCCTAGATAGATGACCACCACATGCGCCTCCGTGGTAGTCATTCAGCACTACCTCAGCCTCTTCATGAGTTAAACAACGTCGTAAAATGGAATCTACCCCACGGTGGTACAAAGTGTTATCCACTATGAGGTAATTCTTAGACCCACGTAATCGTCGTCATTCATCCTGTGAGAGGTGAGTAGGGACCTTCAATGTTTGTAAATATATAATGATATCCCCATACCATGGATCTAAAGTTGAGATTAAGAAGATGTTCTCATCGATAAACGTATCTTCACAAACCAACTCCTCGGTCTCACTTGGAAAATCCGATATAAGCTCTGCAAAAATTAACGATTTCTTTGATTTTGCTGAAACAAACTCGAGACCGAATTCTTGTAGGATGACAATCCATTTATTATATCCCCCCCCAATCATCCTTTGAGTGAGGACAAATTGAAACGGATTGACATGGGATACAACCAAGGTCTGGCGAAGGAGAATATAATGTCTCAACCGTTGAACCACATGTACGGTAGCTAAGGCAAGCTTCTCAACATGAGAATAACGGATCTCCGTGTCAATAAGATTCCGGCTCAGATAGTATATGACATGCTCTTAGAGCTCCTCATCCTCTTGAACCAAAACCATACCAATCGTCTCCATTGACGCGGCCACATAAAGTAGGAAATCACGGCTATAGTCTGGGGGACTAATCACTGGGGCCGATGCTAGGGATCGCTTGAGCACATCAAAGGACTCCTGGGCTCACTCATTCCAACAAAAGGTGGTGTCCTTTTTCAAAAAAAGCATGAAGCCTCTAGTCAAACTGGAAAAATTGACAACAAATCTCCATAAGAAGTTTGCCATGCGTTGCAAACATTGAAGATGACGAATATTTTTCGGGGGAGACAACTAAAGTATTGCCTCTACCTTGAAAGAGTCGACTCTTATACCCTCTTTAGAAATGATGAATCCTAACAAGCGACCTGACTTCACACAAAAGATGCACTTGTGAGGATTTAACTTGACCAAATAATGGTGGCATCTTTCAAACACCAGTCTCAAATGATAGGAATGATGCATTCTCAGATGAGAATGAGCAGCAAGGTCATCCAAAAATACTTTGATAATCGATTTGAGATCATGGAAGATCAAGGTCATGGCCCGTTGAAAAGTAGCTCCGACGTTCTTAAGGCCAAAAGGCATTTTTCGATATGCAAAAGTTCCCCAAGGACAAATAAATGTAGTCTTATGTTGGTCCTCAGGTTTAATTCGTATCTGATTGTATCCGGAAAAGCCATCCATAAAGGAAAAAACCTCGCTACCCACACACTCATCCAAAATCTGATCAATAAATGGTGTGGGGAAATTGTCCTTAGGATAGGCATGATTCAAATCACGGAAATTAGTACATATGCGGATCACTCCCTGCTTCTTGTCAACCAGAACGGGGTTTGAAACCCACTCTGTCAAGGGAACGAGATAGATAAAACCGGCTTTCAAAAATTTCTCTATCTCTTCTTTAATCGCGGGTGCTTTCCTAGGATTCACTGCGTGCAAGCGTTGTCGAACAGGCTTAGCGTTGGGATAAATATTAATCTCATGCTCAACATTGCGAGGGTTGATACCTGGAATTTCATCGTAAGACCAATGTCACGTCCCCATGCCTCCGACTGGCTAGGAGGATGCGATCACCATGGTGTTAACCATTCGGGCTAAGAGCCCATAAACATGTACATGCACAGAATTGTTGAAACAGGATGCTTAAACAAGAACTTTAAACGAGAATATACACACATGAATATTTATCATGCACGGGTGTAATTATTCAACATGTTCATTTCATATCATTAACAGTCAACATGGTTACAGAAGTAAAATGAAAAAGATCACTTATATTATGAAGAAGTCGTTCTGCAACCAGCTATGTCGCTGCAACGTTCCACCCAACCATAGGCCAGCGTGCTCCTTAATCTCTCAGCAACGCTGCCACCCCCGAGTTGGGCATGATTCTCCAAGGAATAAGGGAACAAGCAGGTTTACACATAGCCAAGGATATACAAAACACAGCCAAGCCAACACAGTTGGGTTTATCAGGCCATCAAGGAGTTGGGGAAAGGGTCAATGCTAAGCTGGTGAGCTCATTACAGAGCCAAGAACACCTACACCAGAACTAGCCTGACCTCTAAGACACCCAAACACACCCAACAAAAGGAATCAGTCCCTTTTTTGCTAAACAGTCCCTCAGGCCCTGCATTCCCTTCCAGTGCTATTCAGGGGTGATGGAGAAGAAGGCCATCCCTCTAGCTTTGTCTGTGTGGTTTCCAGCCACCAGGTTTATCAAGCAAACCAAGCCCCCATCCCTGCTCCCAACACAGTCCGAAAACCAACCATTGCACTCAAGCAATTAATTCAGCTGTCAGAGCTTAACTAGGGAAACAATTTCTGAGTCATTCTTGGCCCTATCGTGGTCAAAATGACTCTCCAACGAATTTACAACAGTTCCCAAACACAATAGCAAACACAATTCCAACAGGGGGAAATCAGCAGTCCGTTCAGGGCAAGCAAGCAAGCGGAAAAGGAATTACACAGCCCGCCACATAGTTCTTAAGCGTGAAATGACTCCCTCCAGGAAATCATGGGTGATAGTGGCAAAACGGCTCTCAGCTTGCTGTGCGTGAGACTAACGAGCAATTTCTTGTGCGTGAGAATGAATGACTCCATCCCAAAACGTAAAGAAACCACAATGAAACACACTGTGTGTGAGAGAACCACAGCAACACAGTAAATCGTGGATAAAAGAGCACGGCTCTTAGCTCGCTGCATCAGTTGGAAAAACCAGGAAAAATACCTGTGTGTGAGACCAGCAAACAGAAGATGGTTCATGCGTGGAGATGAACAGTGAAATCGTGAGATCACGAATTGGAGAGTGTGTGAAGGTTTTTCCTGCCATAGTGAAGTCAACAGTGGGTGGAGTGTGCATGTGGGTGAGGACTGACAGTCCTGCCACCCCACTCCCAAAGATCATAACTACCTCAACCACCAGCAGCCTTTCTTAATGAAAGTGGTTGGAATAAAACAGGGTAAGAAGACACATGGATTTTCACCCTATTGGCCAAAGTTGGACAAATTCCCCCACATCCTCATCCTTGGGAAAATCATGCCCCTTTCTCATTTTAGTTTCCGTGATCATAGCTGGTCGGGTTCATTTAATTAATTATAGATGCGTATTTACATGATGACCAACATAATATATGCCGCATGCCCCGATATGCCATCGGTGACAATTTTAAATCCAAAACATAGCATAACCGACCAATGGTGGGGCCTTGGCCTTTAGCTCCACACCATGATCATTTACAATATATTCATCATCATATACATCTAATGCAACGGGGTCAAAACCGGGGTGTTACAACCAAGCAAAGATATCATAAAATTCTTTAAACAGCTCGGTGTATTCTTGAATCTCAACATGGGAACATTTTGCTCCAATATAGACATTCTCTATCCTGCCAGGATCGCGAGAGATATTGATGGGAATCATTGGAGATATATTTTCCATGTTTCCATCAGCCATCGGACCAGGAGAGCTTAATGGAACCATAGGACTACCAATTCTCTCACTAAGAACCTCCCTAAAGTACTCACGCTCCAAGCAGTCAAGCTCGGGAAGAAAGTAAGATCTATGATGGAGCTCTTCCCATGGTGGCTCAACTCTCGACATGGCCTCAATAATCACTTTTTCTGAAGGGAAAACACTATCAAGGCAATCGTGCATGTGAGAAGACTGTACTGCCCATGCAGGCAGCACATAAGGGTCCTCCTCCTCCATCCGCAAAGAGGAAGGACTGAGCTCTGCAACACACTCAAGATTAGCTTTATAAGCTACCATAGTTGCAGGCAACGGCACGTCCGTCACTATGGGCTCACTCAAAGTATTCAGTGTAGGAAGAATCCAAGGATCTTCCATATGACTCGTGCGAAAAGACACTGATCTTATAGATGTCGAAGCCTCACCGGAACTAGACCCTATCATAAAGATAGGTGCAGGACAACTAAAAATTCCCATGAGGGATGGATACATGCCCACACCCACACTCCCAGTTGCTGGCTGAGAGTGCTCTACAATTGGGATCGAAGCTCTCGAAGATGCGGTAACCGACGGATTCTTGAATGACGTTTGATCAATCGTAACTATCTTCCCATTAAATGGAAAGCATACAACGCGAAATAGGGAAGAAGCTACGACTTGCATACTGTACATCCAATTCCTACCCAGCAAGAGATTGTAGTCAAGGGGCGCATCAACCACCTCGACCTCTATTGCAACGGTCTTCCCTCCCAAATGGACCTTAAGGGAAGGAAGGATCCCATGCGACCTAAATGATCTCCCATCAAACACAGTTAACATGGTCATGAATTTAGAAAACTCAAGGGAACTTAAACCCTTCCAACACAATAAAGACATCATAGAAGCAGCAGAGCCTTCGTCAATCACAATGCGCTTGACGGTCATGTTAAGACATTCTATGTGAATCAAAAGAGACACATAGTAAGGCAAGTGAGGTTGAAGTCCTGCAGTTTCAAATTTAATCACGGAGGAAGAATTATCATCATTAAAACCAAGGGCAGAAAGCAAAGCCTTCCTTTGCGAAGGACAACTCTGAAGCACTTCCAGTGCAAACATCGCACAAGGACTATGGCCCAAATCCTTGATAATAGAATAGTTCTGGGTGGCTCGGGCATTAGGATTGTGCCCCGAATGCTTAAGGACTCCCTTAGGAATGTGAGGTGCAGCTTCAGGTTTATCCACAGGTTTTTCAATACACAAAGGAGTCCTTGGTGGATCAGTTTTCTTTCCTGGGTTGGGTTGTGATGAACCATAGTCCTTTGCATGGGTCATAACTTTCGCAGCACGTACCATGTTAATGAAACCATAACCACTACCCTCTAGCGGATCTTGATCACCACTAGACTGATCATGGGTCCTCAAGTTCATATTTTGATTGTGAGGTAAAGGGTTAGTTAGCATAGCTGGGCCTTGTGCCAAGAATCTCGAGGCTTCATCGATACGAGGGCACAAGTAAGTGAGGTGATCCTCCTTACACAACTTGCAAGGGAATTTAACCTTACGTTTATCTTGCTTGTCCCCCCCAGCATTACAGGTGTTCTTGTCATTATTATTAGCATTTTCATTTCTATTCCCACCCTTATGATTATTCTTACCCTTCTTTTTATTCCATCCGGGCTGCTGGTTACCCTTCTGGTCCGACGATTGCACTGAAAGCACACTCGCTGTTTGGGCGGGTTGAGACGAAGCTGTGGCTTGTCCCAAAGTAGATTGGTTGATTGAAAATTGACTGACTTGTTTTGCAACCGAATCCGCAGGTTTATCACTCGCACAACCAACAATGCCATTGGCATGTGGTCCAGGTTTAACTTTGGGGTCGAAACTAGAACGTGGAGCATTGGGAATGATCTCATATAACAAACTAGACTGAGCATAAATCAAATCTAGTTCCTGTGCCCTAAAAATGGCTTGTTCCTCATTTTGCATTCCGGATGTAGAAACATCCTTTTCTATATACGGTAATAATGACTTAAGGAACCATTAAAGGAGGAATTCTGGTGTTATAAAGGCTTTAATTAACCTCTTTCATCTACGCCACCTTGGATATGATCCAAGATATGTGTGGCTTTATCCTGCCGAAATGTCGACAAGAGTTCAGTACCAACGTCATAACGCACTGGTAGCTGGAAGTGGTTAAGAAAAGTCATCGCTAGGTCATCGAATAAAGTGAATGCCCCCCTAGGTAGCTCTATATACCATTTCACGATAGGCCCTGTAAGGGTGCGTTGAAACAGCCTTAAATGGATTGAGTCCTAATGTAAGGAATTCGAAGAGCACCATAGGTGAAAGGTAGTAACATGTTCACTTAGATCCTCTCCCAGTTTGCCCTTGAATTTGGGTATGTCCGAGGGAATCTTATTAGGGATAGCCGGCCAAGCTGGGTCATGAGCTACAGGATCGTTCATCAAGCTCGACAAGTCAGGAATATTCAGCGTTGCAAGGAAAGGGATCCTAGGATGATTAGGTCGATGGACCGCTCCCTGATAGTTCTGATTCACATAGGTTTGATTACCATAACCACCATGGCCTTGTCCATGTTCCCTCCTCCCGTTTGACCCATATAGGGAGGCATGGAAGCACCATAGTGTGGTGTACCTTGACTATTCGGAGCTACAAAGCCATAATTTGGAGAATAAGCGGGTTTTTGATACCCGCACCCATAAGGTGAAGAACCCTATCCATACTGCATCCCATAATAGGGTCCATAAGTCATCGCATGAGATGTCCCATGAGACACTTCGTAAGTAGGAATATACGCTTCGGAAGTAGGAATATATGTTCTGGAAGTAGGAATATGACCTCTAGAAGTATGAACATGACCTCCCGAAAGAATGGGTGGTACCTGAACCTGAGACACAAGTGGTCTAGAAACCGCAGTATGGACATGACTCGTAGCAACATTCCGACCAGAAGGACCACGTGAATGAGGTGGAGGGTGAACATTCAAAGAACTAGGGATAGAGGACGAAGGGACCTGTGTAATTATGTACGTGTTATTCCCTATAGTCACTTGTCTCAGATCTGGTATCCTAATAGGATCACTAACCCTAGACCTAGGAGGAATATGTGATGTAGCTTCCACCGCCGGGATGGAAGGTGCAATGTGACTTGTGCTCCCAAACCTCTCCGCATGGTAAGGAATGATATTGCCCCTAGGCATAGTGTTAGGCTCAAACTCAGATTCGACATGGAATGCCAAATCATGTGTGGGAAAACCAGACATACCATAACTACCATAACTAGTGCTCGCGGGTTCAAAATGAGTCTCATCATCCTCCGGCATTCCATACCGGCGATGCGTCAATGGGGAATCAACCCTAAAGTAAGTAGGTCTATCATGAAAATTTCCTATCTCAAAAATCACAGGACCTAACTCAGTCAAATCAGGTGAAGGATCATTGTTAGGAGTAAATTCCCCATCTTCCACATGAATGGGAGAAGGTGGTTCAGGAATACCTTCTATATGGTCTCCCATGGTGTGTGAATCAATGTGCGAAGTAGTCCGCTTGGACTGTCTATTTCTCTCTCCCAAAGGAGGAGGAGATGTAGAAGGCGGAATTCCTACTAAACGACGAGAATGGCAAGGAGCCGCACCCGAATCCACAATGAATCAAAAAATATAAAAGACTCTCTATCTACGCAAACCCTAGGCAAGCTAACATGCACAGAGCAATCACCAAGAAAATCTAAAGCCAAACGCAAGCAATCAAGGGTAGGATAAGTGAGCTCCCAAATGAAGTAGGTATGTCTCGCCTAGGAGAGGCTTGAGACTCCCATACACAACAAGAGGAGGTACGTAACCAATTATTGTGGCCCTCAGCTTCAACACGTAAAGCGACTGTGCTATCCGACCCCAACCTGGCCGGGACACCTATAGAATAACCCCTACAAAGTACCCCCTCGATATCCTAGATAAGGCCACTAAGGTCACCTCAATATAATCAATGCTCAGGTGGATAGTCGCAGGCGGGATTGACCGTATGGGTAGGGTAGCAAAGTCCGAAACTCTTGAAAGAGCCCCCATATACGAATACAATCCTGGAAATATCTCCGGTGCTACTCAGTTATGACTAGGGGTCATCCCAATCAATAACCTCTCACACTGCCTCGTGCTTAACTCCCTTTTGAGAGGAGGATCCTGAGAAACATTGGTTATACCAAGGAATTTCACACACTCACCTGAACAGACACATACATGTTGTTGTTTAGTGGTCTTGGAGAATTTACTCACAATGAACTATTCCAAGACCCTAAAACCTAATCTTGTTGGTGAACCCTATCAAATAAAATAGTGTAGTTCATTTTAATTTAAGCGTTGATTTTAATTGGATTTATTATTCAAAAGAGGTATATGGCCGTGCAACTAATGGTGTTATGACACAACATGAAGTAAAATGCACACCTAACAATCAATGTAAATGCATTGTGTCCATGAAAAACAGGGTATGCTACTACGTGAAATGCACAATTTTCTTCAAATGATAAATGCAAGCTTTCCTATATGAAATCCTGACTAATACTCCAAAGCAAATCTAGTGCAAGTACTATGCAAAATGCAAGATGCAATGCATAATGATAAACAAATATTTTTTGGATTTTTTGAAATAAAAATGAGATACTAAAGCAAAAGAATGGTTCTACAACCCCCAGACTCTGCAAGCACACTCAAGCGGCACTCAAGCAAAGTACTAAGGTAAAATAAATCTAATGCACTAATCCCAAAACAAAAAATTGAAAATGAAATGACAAGAACATTCTTCAAAAAAGAAATTTTACCCTAAAAAAATCGTCTCTGGTCAGAAATAGAGGTGTATACAGACTCTAGCAGTATCAAAGGAGACTCAGCAATCATCAAAATTCACCCAGCAACCATCCAACTTCCTCTAGAAGGCAAAACTAATGGCATACATGATTGTTCGCAGTAAATCCACATGTGTACGCGGAAATAGCAGTGAAACCTGCATATATACGCGACTGTGAGTTAAAAACTCGCGTACAGGAAGAAAGGTGCATAAAAATAAAGGCAAATAGACAAGATGAGACAAACTTCACACCAATCAAACACTACCAGGAAAACATGCCCCCAGACCCGACACAGAAACAAGAGAAAAAGAGCAATTCAAAGTCATTGAATGTCGATAGAAAACCCCCAAAGGACAACTACTAGGAACTCCCCAACAAAGTCGCCAATTCTGTTATGGAGAGAAATTCCTATGGCTTGGGGTACCACAACAGACAGCTTGGCTCTAGAAATAATTCCTTTCCAATATGCAATAGAAATCAAATATCTAACACTAAAGGATCAGACCTTGTACCTTATTCCGGACAGTTGAAGTAGATCCCCGTTGAGCTTTCCAACTTCAGCTTGAATTGATAAATCACTTCCTCAACAACAAGTAAACAAGACAAGCATAGTATATATATTGGTGTTAGATCTATTCTAGCATATATAATCAACAATGTATAAGCATTTGAAATCATCCATGGATAAAATATTCATTCAAACATACATTATTGGACAGGAAAAGATATTTCTATTAATATAAAATCAGAGATTACAATGGATACAACCTTTGTCGGCACGTCTGCGAATCGGAGAAACTGAATCCCCCACTTGGTCCTCCACCACCTCAATCCTCCATCTCTCGATAGTAAGCTCACAAGCAAAGGCAAGCTTGGGAAGAACACAAAAGTGCTCCAAGGGACAAAGGGATGCAGACTCAAGCACAAGTTCCAGCAACAATGGACTATAGTTTCTTTGCTCTCAATTCTCTCATATGCCTTCAATGTACCAAAGAGTTCCTTATATAGATTTTCAAAGGGGTAATGAAAGGTCGAATCCGAGCGATCTCAAGGCATAAGGAAGACCAGGAGTCAAGTGAGTCAGATCCATGTCAAGGAAAACTCTGAAAGGATTTGGATTATGCACACATCCCGATGTACACGGTTTTAGGGGTCAAATCCACATATATACATGATTAGGGGTTTAAAAGTCGCGTGTATTAATTTTCACATGTTTTTAGGGATGGTCAAGGAAACATCAAAGGACAAAAAATGGTCCAAGGGGTCTAAGGAGTTTGCAGAGGGACAAGGGAAGGCCATGCAAGTGTGATTCACCTAAAGTGGTAAAATCAGCTATAACAGCAACCCAACAATAACAACATATAAAGGGACACTTAAGTGTTGGGGAGTGGAGGAAACCACATCTTAAAGGAATTCCTACATCAAAGAGAGAACCCCTAAAGGTTGCATAACTTGGAAGAAGCAGCTACAGTGGGAGACATGGCTAAAGCAACCCCTTGAATTTATGCAGTGTTGTACAATCATCAGGTGGATCATCAATCCACGGTGGTGTAGGTTGAAGGTAAGATTATTGAACAACCCATTTCCATTTTGATAGACCCAAGATCTACTGATAGTTATATTGACCCAAAAGTGGTTGAAGGTTGTTTTCTTAGAATGGTGCAACATGCTAAGTCTTGGCTAGTCCAATTGGCCACCGACATGAAGAGGAAGGTGAGTGAAGTGGTATGGGAATGCACAATAGAACTAATTGGTATCCTCACCAAGGCTAAATTGAATGTGTTACGCATATGATCCTATGGTGCTCTCATTGGCATGGATTAGATAGAAAAAACATAGAGTCAGGGTGGACAACTATGTGAAAGTCCAAGTTTGGTGCCTTGATGATGAAGGAAATTCAAGAGTGGTAAAGAGACTTCCTAAGCATGTTTCAGTTAGGAAAATATCAGCCTTACAACTTGGAAATATTTATAAAAAGGGTTGTTAATTGTATTCAGTTCATACATTAGATTTCTAGAGGACAAAGGTCCTAGAATAGAAGATTACCAATTATTATGGAAATTTAAATATGTATGTCCATATGAAGTACTAGAACTATAACCAAAGAGAGTTATTGATTCCACAATAACTCTTGTTCCAAGGGAAGCATCGGTTTCCATGGTTCCCTACATAATGAGTACACTCGAGTTGGTAGAATTAAATATTCAACTACAAGAGTTGATGGATAAAAGTACATTAGGCATAATGTGCCTCATTAGGGAGAACCAGTGCTGTTTGTTAAAAATAAATATGGTACCTTGAGACTGTGTATTTATTACAAACAACTAAATAAGGTAACAATAAAGAACAAGTACCCATTCCCTAGGATTAATGATTTGTTTGATCAGATGAAAGGAGATAAAGTCTTTTCCAAGATTGATTTGAGATTTGGATACCATCAAGTAAGGATTAAGGAAGAAATTATCCATAAGACATTGTTCATGACAAGATATGGTCGTTATCAATTCATGGTGGTGCCATTTGGACTCACCAATGCACCTACCACGTTCATGTGCCTCATGATCAGTTTTTTAAGAAAATACTTGAACAAGTTTGTACTCCTATTCTTAGATGATATTCTCGTATATTCCATAAATGAAGTAGAACATGAAGAACACTTGAGAATAGTGTTGCAGGTCCTCCGAGAACATAAATTGTATTCCAAGTTAAGGAAGTGCAATTTTTGTCAAAAGAAGGTACAACATTTGGGTCACATTATTTTGAAAGAAGGAATTGCGGTGGATCTCGAGAAGATTGAATCCATAATAAATTGGCCTACTCCAAAGAATGTTTCACATGTCTGATATTTTTTGGGTCTTGTGGGTTACTACAAGAGGTTTATTGAAGGATTTTCTAGAATCACCCACCCAATCACATAACTACAAAGGAGCAAGGTTAAATTTGTATGGTCTGATAAATGTGAGCAGCACTTACAGCAATTGAAGCATTTTCTTACTCATTCCCCTATTCTAAAACCGTTGACCTAGATAGGGAATTCATGGTGTATATAGATGCATGCATTGAAGGGTTAGGTGGTGTACTTATGAAGGGCGAGTTTGTAATATGTTACAAGGCCTAGAATATGAAGGACCATGACATAAATTACACTACCCATGATTTGGAGTTAGCCACCATAGTGCATGTGCTCAAGATGTGGAAACACTATCTTTTAGGATGAAAGTTCGATCTCAAGACCGACCATATGAATCTGAAATACTTATTTGATTAAAATCCCACTTAAATTCCAGACAAGCCAGTTGGTTAGAATTCTTGTCTGAATTTGATTTCGAGATAAAGCATGTGAAAGACAAGGAGAATAAGGTTGTTGATGCCTTCAGTAGGAATTTTCACACAACAAAGTTGAGTATATGTGAATTGTACTTGAACGTGAGGATTCTTAAAAAAGTAGTACTTCCGATATGGTATGAAGAAAGATATTGTAACATACCCAAAACTGAAAAATAAATATTTATTATTTATTTAAGTTAAAAAACATTATGTTAATTTTTATTGTTAAGTTTATGACCAAGTGGGTCAAGGATGACTGTAATTGAAGAATTATTTATTTTAATAATTAATAAAAGGAGACAGCTAATCAGGGGAGACTGTTAAATGAGTGTTCACTGACCCACTAGGAGGAAGGAGCAGCTGTAGAAGGATGGTTGACAAATGGAAACACTAGCATTCACTTTCTAGTTGTTGTAGGAGCATAATCCCTATAAAAAATGGTCATGTTCCCTGAGAGGGGGAACTGAGCCGGTGGCTCATTAAATTCTAAAATTGACCCAAAGACCTAGGCAATCTTATATAAACAATCAAATTGAGTAGGAGGCTCACCACTCATTATGATTTTTGAGAGAATGAACTTTGTGACTGCTGCAAACTGAAACATTAGGCACACAAAGAATTTGATGAGGGGATAGCTAAAGTGATTTGCTGAGTTAAGTGTGCTACTGAGTGTTAAGTTGTAGAAGTATGTTGTGAGGTAGATATCTTTGTCCTAGTGGTTCATTGAACAGGCACAGAGGTCCTAAGCAAGCGATTTCGCTGCTTCAGGAAAAGGTTGGGTGGAACAGTCTCCCTTGGGTGTTGATCCCTTTTCTGCAACACATCCAGGTTCCAAATCTAATATGCATTATGATATTGTTTTACTTCTGTTTAAGAAAGCTGTAATTTGTTTAAAATGAGGTTATAGTTAATAGATAATTATTCAATGATTGTAGGATTTAGTATTTGTATAGAAACAGATTGATAGAGAAATGTAGATAAATTATCTCCTGTATTGTTCCTCTCACTGAAGTGACGTACTCTAGTACATGAAGATATGAAATTATGTTTAAGTAGGAAGATATGAAATTATGTTTAAGTAGTAATATATGAAATTATGTTTGAGTAATAGTACCAGAATGATGGAATCATTGTGTATATTCGTTATTACAACAAATAGATGTAATATATTTATGTATTGATTACAACCTACTTATATTTAGAAGACTGATATATAGTTAAATATATAAACTAAAGCTCCTAATCCAAAAGATAAGGCCTTTACAAACAGTTACAATTAATAAAATCGAACCTTCAATTAAAAAGTATAAACACATAAATAGGTATAAATCTAATGTATCTAGTTTTGAATTAAAACTTGCCAGTTTAAAATAAATACCACATAGATCTTCTAAATATAGTATAACCAATTCTTGACACATTTTAACACCAAGTCAAGTTTAACAACAGACCATAACCCTGATTTCACACTAAAGGCCATTTTGGCGTTATTATCCACACGAAAATTCTCTTCTAGAAGAAGGATTGCAGATAGCCTTAGGGCTTCTTGATTTTCAAAAACATAAAATCAATCTATATAATAAACCTTCATAACCATGTTAGATATTGGAACAACTAATATCTTTTATAAAATATCTCATGGCTTTTGTTTTCAACAAAACGACAGAATGGAATTCGTTACCGTTTGATATTTACAATCTGTAGGATTTTCAACTAGCTTTTAGATATAGACTATTTCTATTTTAGTTGTAGAATATATCTCTAGGATTTTAAGCCCTCGCGGGCCTTTCAAACATAAAAGAAAACAATTTTAAACAGTAAATCTCTTACAAGTACTTCACGGCTGCATAGCTAAAATTGTAATACCATTGGAGGACTAAATAAACGAAGTGTATTATAAATTCATAACACAACTTAGTAAATCGAGTAAAGAGTATATACAGAGAAATCTCATGGGATTTACACCAAATCACATCCAATATAAAAATAAACCAATAAGAATTTTCGACAGAGGCTTCCTAGCCTGAACCCTAGAATCGACTATAAGCTTTACGACCTTTATGCCACTTTAAACATAAACAATAAAAGGTACCAGGAGCAAGTAATTCTTTCAATAGACGCTGCAAAAAAACTTAAAAGAAAACAACTTCAGAATTGTTTTACTGATAGCCTCGGCGGGTTTATTACAAACCTGCTATCCTTGTCTTTTATGAAAATAGGAAGATTGTAATAAACACTGTTTCGAAACCAAATAAAATCAACAATGAAAGGCCCACGAACACAACACTGTGTACTATAAAACAATTTAAACTATGAAGCCCTCACGGGTCAACAAAAAGAAACTGAATATTTTGCACATAAATATAACTAACAGAAAATTATAGGAGTATTTATAAGTATCCTATCCTCCAAGGAAGTGGCATAGTTGCAAGACTCCACGATAGTTACAGTTCTAGAATTTACATAGTGAATTAAAATAGATACATTATCGAAACCATCCCAGGTACTTAGAGTATTAACAAGTTTCAGAACCAACAAAAGATTACAGAGTGGAATAGTCGTCTATGACTCCTTAAGAGGTTAATATCACCTTATAATAACAGCTATATACAATACCAAATCAATATATCACTCCCTGTAGAGGGGTCCACTTACCTCCTAAATGTCATCATGTAATTATATAGTTTAAAGGATAAATGGATGTTAACAAATGAGTAGTTGGAGCAGGTACAACCGCCCCAACCTATCTCCTAATGTATAAATAAGCATCAAATATGAATACAAAGGGGGATTGGACCTCCCTTCCCAAGTATTGGTATTTGATGGCTGTGTATGAGCGTTTACTACATGCTTGAATGTATGTGAAAGCCTAGCTTTCAACATTGGCGTTGCTTCCGTTCTGCGTTCGGTCTGGGTGATAGCAGCATCGGATGGAGATAATTTCGATCCTGAAAAGAATCGTGAGAAGAAGAAAAACCTGCAGACATGCATGAAATTAAAGACTGCTTGTGTGTGCATAAATAAGTTTTCTGTGAGAAGGATCGAGCCAAAATATTACAGTTTAGACTAAAGAAGAAAGAAAACCTTTGATATTTGAAAATTTAAAATGAATGTGAAATGAAAATACCTGCAAGAAGCAATAATCCGTCGAGGTAACCTAGGAAAAAGGAGTTTGCAAATCAAAGGAGTTTGCAAATCAAACTTATGGATGGAAATTGCTCAAACAAGGTCAAAGAATGGCCAGAGTGGAACTCTTACCGGTGTATATCTAGCCGCAACTACGAAATTTAAAGCCGCGAGTATCTCTTATAGATCTTTTCCTGTTTGCAAAAATTCTGTGTGGTGCACTGTGACGCATTCAAATTGGACAACCAGTGCTTCCCAGTAGGTTTCAATCGGCAGCTAAAATTACGTGTCTGGTGCCATAATTATTTTGTGAATCCTCAATTCTCATAGCCTTTTAGTGGAGGAGGACTTCTGCCACTAGAATAATCGGTAGCTTCCATCTCGAGCTGTTGATTGGTGTTGGGGTACATGATAGAATAGGGGAAAAAAATGGTTAAAAGGGAGGAGGAGCGAATTTAGAACATAACGCATTCCTGAAAAATCTGAAGAAGGCGTCTTCATCAGCGTCTGGAATCTCCTCCAAGGCTGTTGCTGACAAACCTAAACCTTCTCGGTGCGGCCGAAAACGATTGTATAAAAAAGAGATCTTTCACGTAGATTTGGTTCAAATGATGTATGGATTCGATGATCACCCAAAGCCATTGCCAAAGACGGTTGCATTAATAGAGGAATTAGTGATCGATTATATGGCAATTATGATGCATAAGATTCGAGATTTACAAAACACTACAGGGAATTCTTCAATGGAAAAACTTTTGATTAGTTTGTGTAAGGACACTCGCCGTATTCAACGTGTATGAAGAATTGATGTTGCTGAGGAGGAAAATAATGTTGAAAAGTCTCATATAGATCGCGACCGCTAGCCATGGAATCCAGTTGACTCAGTGGGTGGTCGAGCCTTCAATAATGGGATGCTTCGTTCACTGATTGAGCCTCTAATCACAAATATCGATTGCAACAGCCTATGGGAAGTATTATTACCAATCAGATATACTGCTATAGTAAAGGATCAGATAGCCTGCAGCGCGTGTTCAAAGTTGGCATCTCTATTGTCTCCCATGCCGAGAAACCAGAACCAATCACACCTGTTTGATGGTGTCCATGGCTTTGCCCTAGTTGTTGAAAGCCAAATATAACGAGGAGGAGGTACTGTGAGTAAATAACAAATGTGAAGGGACTTTGTGTGCTTGTTGTTATTATAAATAGCAAGAGTGGCCTAATGACAGATAGGGACGCAGTGACAAATCCAAACTATACACCTATTTGACCTATCGATGATGGCTCACGTGTGCAAAGATATACCGAAAGAGATGCAATGAAACAATGACTGTTAATAGATGCACGTGTTAAAATTACTGACTATGGAATTGTCCCATTCATTGTGCAAGAAAGAACGAGATTATGTGGTGGAGTAGTCGGTTACAAGTTGTTTCCATTTATATGGTTGATACTTACATTATTTATCTTTTCGTCAGTTTCTATAATTTTGGGTCGGTCAATATGACTCAACCGACGTACTATTTATAATTTTTTTATTAACACAGTAAGCCAGATGTTATTGTAAAAGTATGGTCAGTCGATTGTCTTTCAAGGTAGGATAAAGAGTGAATTGTAAGTCGAGCAAAGTGCATACTTTTGATAACATTGCTTTTGGTCAATAGGAATATGTTGTTGATCCTATAATGGTTGATTGCGGAATTAAGTAACTCTACTTTAATTATTTATGTAAGTCATTGTGTTAGAGGGGCTTAAATGTGAGTCTCTTTTGAGGCAGGCGATCCCCTCCATTTTATGTAAATCAAGTTGGTCTCTTTCCAATCATTGTGAGTTGAGTTTAATGTTTATTCATTAAATGTTTTGTGTTGATCGAGTCGAGGAGGTTAAACATGAGTCTTTCTTAAAGGCAGGCGATCTCCTCACTTATGCAATGAAGTCAGTATCTAGTCGACTATTATAAGATAAGTTTGAGTCATTCTAAAGTAGTCGATCACGACTAAGACCATGCACATGATCAGGAAACATACAATTTTGCAGGAAATTCAAACTCTCATGACAGAAGAAGATGATGGCAATGGAATTCAAGCAAATATCATTCACCAACACAACAAAGCACTTCAATGAGACATGATGACAATGTACCCCTCATTATCAAAATGCTGAAACAGTTCCTAGGTTGTGACCTCGGAAAGCCAAAAGGTAGAGAAATGGCATAGAAAGTCGAAGAGACAAAAGGCCCCGCATGCCTAAACCGATGGAGATGTCGGTCAGATGAGCCAGGGTGAGGCTTTAAACCAAAAGAACTCGTTGCGGAAGAAGATGGTTTCCCACCGTTGTGAGAGGATGAGACTTCGATGGACTACTGTCAGATGGAAGATGGAGGCTGAAGAGTAACCAATCACAGTAGAGCCTTGTACACGCGTGTTTTCCTATCGAGCTGGCGGCTTTTGCGGCTGAGTTACCTATGCAGACCGGTATGCATGGTTGATGCACAGTGAGGACTACTTCAGCAGTAGCAGAGACCTGGGATGTTGATGCATATTTCTTTGTTCTCTTTGGGATGAAGAAACGTTTTGATTGTGGGGGAGATGTAGAGGGGGCCACTTACCTCCTAAATGTCATCATGTAATTATATAGTTTAAAGGATAAATGGATATTAACAAATGAGTAGTTGGAGTGGGTACAACCACCCCAACCTATCTCCTAATGTATAAATAAGTATCAAATATGAACACAAAGGTGGATTGGACGTCCCTTCCCAAGTATTCGTCTTTGATGGCTGTGTATGAGCATTTACTGCATGCTTGAATGTATGTGAAAGCCTAGATTTCAACACTCCCATATCAAACACGGAGTGGAGGAAAACCTTATGCCATGAAAATACACCACGAAACCAATTTTCTCCTCAAAAGGCACACAAGGGAGTGACAAAGGTCTTACTAGTTAAAAAGGGAGGTTTCACGGCCAGTATTCTCCTCCACCTCGTTCCAGAGTTTTCCTGCAAACATTTCATTACCCTGGAAGTTAAACCGTGAACAATTTAAGAAAAATATCTTTAGTGAAGATTACAGCTACCTTTCTGTATTTTCATCAACACATAGTCAACACCAAATCAAAGATTGCAATCTACTTTAACGTTTGAGTCGAGCTTAGACCAATTTATATAGTGACAATGGCTAAGTTTGGTGGTTCTTCCACCTCTGGATATAGACAGAGGAGTAGCGAAATAAAACAGCCGAAGGCCTCTGGAGGAAATGAACGAGCTTTTAAAATTTTCCAAAAACTTAACAAAATAACCCATGCAGTAATCAAGACCCATTAAAACCTTTATGGTTTCCCTGCATTAGGGTTGATGATAGCTGGAGGCCATAGCGATTTCACAAAGTCTGCATTAAAAGTGAATCCATGTCTTGTCCTTGTTTAATATGAAGTCAAAATCGACATTAAGACTGACTGTCAGACTAATACCTCAAACCCAAACCCAAAGTCTTAGTGAAATAGTATAATATTTTTAGTTTGTTTATATGTTATTACCACCTGCATTGATAAGGTTTGGCCATTAGTATACATAGGATAGAACTCATGTTATGTAAAGGCGGGTGTTATAGTTCAACCAACGATGTTGTATCCTTGTTAAATATATTAAACCTTGGTATGTCCAAACTTTTTCATATTTTGATAATCATTTAATCTTATAGAATAAGTAAGATTTGCTAGAAGGTACTTTACTTAATACTTCTCATTGTTTTATTGAAAAGGATAAGAATGGTTTAGGGTAAAACCTTAGGTAGCCATTTCTCTCTTGTTCCTTATAATGCCTTAACGTAGAGTTGGATTTTAAACTGATTGAACCAAGATACCTCACCGTCTGCACATAGAAGAATAGAGGTTCATGCATTAGTAGTAATGACTAAGTAAGACCATAACCCATTCCTTGTGCAACTCTAGATTAGAATCAAACAAACGATAATGACAAACTGTCTTACAACAACAAGTTAAATATAAACAATTTTCTTAGGTCGCAATAGTATTGTCATGTCAGCGGATCACCAAATAAGAAAGATAATAATAACTTAGATACATGACGACAGTAATGCATGACAAAAGAAGTATGAATAATCAAATCTCTCTAAATATTTTACTAGGGATTTCTAATGTTACATACAGTAAATATTTTTATTTATTTATGAAATTTGAGGGATGTTATAGATATAGCAGAGTACATCTCTATATGCCAACAATTCCAACAAGTCAAAGAAGCACACCAACATCCAGTAGGGTTATTGCAATCTTTACCCATTCCAAAATGGAAGTGGGAAGTAATTTCTATGGATTTCATAACAGGTTTGTCAAGAATAGTGAAGCAACATGATTCAATTATGGTATTGGTGGACAAGTTGTCCAAAGACACACATTTTATTCTGGTTAAGTATACTTATAAGGTAAGTGACATATAAGGTATATTCATGAAAGAGGTATTCAGATTGCATGGATTACCCAAGGCCATAATTTCATATAGAGATGCAAAATTTACATCCAAATTCTGAAAAATGTTTGTTTCAAGAATTGGAAACTTGACTAAAATTTAGTACAACATATCATCCTCAAACTAATGCCAAATAGAAAGGGTGAACCAAGTTCTCGAAGATATTTTAAGGATGTATGTCATGGACAAACCATCTAAGCAAGAGAATTATCTACACTTGGTGGAATTTGCATACAACAATGGTAAGCAAGCAACCATAGGAATGAGTCCATTTGAGGAATTGTATGGTAAAATATGCAGAACTTCGGTAAGTTGTGATAATCTAGTCAGCAGGGTGGTGCTTGGGCTAGAGATGCTTCAAGAAATGGAGCAGGAAATTGTTAAGGTAAAATAGAACTTGAAATCATCCTAGGACTGGAAAACAAAAGTTATGCAGATTTGAAAAGAGTGCATAAAGAATTTCAAGTTGGAGATCATGTGTACTTGAAAGTTACACCCAAGAAAAGTTCCCTAAAATTAGGGAGTTATGCCAAGTTGGAACCCAGATATTGTAGACCGTTTGAAATCCTTGAAAGGAGAGGACCGGTTTCATATAGGATTGCATTTCCTTCTAACATGAGAGTGCACAATGTTTTCCATGTTTCTTTGCTTAAGATCCTATTCATGTAATTGATTGGAATGTGATTCAGGTGGAACCCGAGGGAGAGTTCTAGGTGGAGCCTATGTGCATCCACATAGGTGAGACTGATCGTTTGATCAAAGCAAAACTAAAAGAACATGGTGCGAACATACACCACTGTAGAGTTAGGAACTCTGTCGTCACAGAGCACTCGTACAATACCAAGCACCATATATGTCTTGATAAGGAAGAAGTACTTGCGACCGTCCCTCACCACTTCAAACAAAAGATAAGGGAAGCTCTAGAAATTAAGAAATACCCTAACAACATGAACCGAGATGATGGCCTAAGACTGACTGACTCCTGGAAACCAATCGTCCAAATCATGAAAACCAAAAACTAAAAACACAAACAAAACACAACCATTTAAACAAAAAATTAAAAAATAAATAAAAATTTAACACTATGTAATTATCAGAAACATAAGTTATACATTAGAACATAAAAAATTCCATTTAAACATTAGCCAAACTCTCACATAAACAATCTAAACACTTTCACTTAATTTAAAATTTTTTAATTAATAATAAAATTAAACACTTTAATATTAAAATTAACTAGAAAAAACATTATACAAGTTTAAAAATTTAATAATTATACCTTAAATAATTTTACACTAATATTAATAATAGTTAATAATAATAATTCAATAAATAAGAAAACATTAACAATTAATAAAATCAAGAACATTAATAACACTCAAACAAAATAAAAAACATTAAAACACATTATAATAAATTCACGCAAACATTAATAATAATTAATAAATAGTAACTCAATAATTCAAAAAACATTAACAAATAAGAAAATAAAGAATTTTAAATTTTTTTAAACAAAACCGACAAACCTACGACAAATCAAACCCTAATAATAAATATTAATAAGAAAATTGATGAGCTTACTACTGTGAAAGCTTTCATGAAGCTTCTCCTGATGATAGACCTGCTTCAGGGTCTGAAATTGTCGAGAAACAAATAAACCATCACCACATATTCCTCCTATAAAAAAAAAACACTTCTCCGAAACTGCGCCATCAATTAGGTGAAGGTGCAGTGGAAGAACCTTGGACTAGATGAGGCTAAATAGGAGCTAGAGGATGCCATGAAGGAGGAATACCGATTTTTGTTCAAGTTTTGAGAACATCGAGGATGCCAAGGCCTTGCTAGTGAATGATCGACTTATAGAGGCAAGTATTGTGTGCCTTGCAACTATGATGTAAATATTTAAATAATTATATAATGCAAATAAAATGTTCAAACTGGCTATGGAGGAAACATGAATGATGGGTTATGGAACCCAATAGGGAGAGGTGAGGGAGTTGTGGAATTTAACTTGACATTTTCAAGTGTCACCTTGAGTACCCCTGTTCCATAAATGAAAAGTAGCTACCCCAGCACACTCCCTTAACTATTTTTAAATGTTGTGGTAAGAGAGTAGTTGAGGAATCAACTCAAGTGTTTAAGAAAACTTGAAAAGGAGTGTTGTGATGTGTCTGACAGGTTAGGGAGTCGAATTGCTTGACCATAAGTTAATTTTCTCATGGATTTTCGTTCCATCATTTTTTCATGTGAGAGAAGTAAGCCCGAGAAAAAAGAGGTTGTGAATATTCTCACTGGAGAGACGCAAACCACTAGAGCTCTGAGAATAGGAAGATATAGGGTGAGTCTGTAGCTTTTTGGTTAAGCTGATTGGCTTAAAATTCCCTTTTTTTGAATTCCTACATGCTTGGTAAAACTAGTAGGATACTGGCTTAGCATGAGTGATTGTGGTCTTGGTTGAAAGTACTTGAATTCTTACATGCTTGATAAAACCAGTATGATACTGGCTTAGCATGAGTGATTGTGGTCTTTCCTGAAAGTATAACTTGAGTTCCTACATGCTTGATAAACCCAATAGGACACTGGATTATTATGAGTAATGAGGGTATTTGTTGTGAGTGATATTGTCGAGTTCCTCTCTAGTGGTCCTCATAACCCATCTCAGGGGTGGTCTCTAAGTGATTAAAGAATATAGGCCAAGTAGAGACCTATAGTTGGGTGGAACATTGCACTCACATATCTAGTTGTTGAACAAATTCTTGAAATATAAGTTGTTTATATGCCCATGTATTGTTCAAGAATGCTTAATTACTTGCATGGTTTGAATGTTCAGTGTATATAGCTATTAGTTGTGAATCAAGTTATTTTTATGCATAGGTATGCTCTGGATGACTATATGTGCAAGAATAATGGATTGACTTATAGAGTTTGAATTGCTTAATATAGTAGTTGTCTATGGATGTATAGATTCATCCTTGTGTTTGGTTTATGTCTTGTTAAATCTGTGTTAAATAATTGTTTCTATGCATCAATTACATTACTTGATGGATTGAATGCTTGTTGTGCATGGTTAGTTGCACTTCCCTAAGTTACATACCCTATAGAAATGTGTCGGGGAAGGAAAAATCTCGTATGCATTCGATAATTCCATAAGGAATCGATTGAGAGGCATTGCGGGAAAATCATAGACAATAAGGAAAAATTACCATAGCCGAATCCTCCAAAGGAAGGAGAACTATAGCCGAATCTGGTGGCCAAACGGTTGGGATATTGCACAGGCTGAAAATTGGAAAAATGGCTAAGTGTTGGCCTATGAGAATTGGAGCAATTGAGACTTTTGATTTCTTATCTAGATGTAATTTGAGCCATCAATTTGGGTGTCAATTTTTCAGTGTCGACATTGGAATCAACATATAACTTGTGAAGAACGCGTGGTGAGCGTCGACTCTTGACTCCCAACATTGGTAGTGTTATATTCGGGAAGTTGAAACGGTTAGATTGGAAGTTGGATAAGTAGTGCCACCTTCCGACTCCTGATGTAAAAAACGTTGAGGTCAGGATGTCGGATTGGTATTGGATGGAGGATTTTTAGGTGCTTTGAATTTTGGCTATTGGTATTGAAAAAGTCAGATTGACCTAAAAAGGTAAGAAAAACTTAATTAATTCATTGGGGTAATTAACAACCATTGGATCTCAATAGTTAAACCGTCGAGATTGCATTAGGACTGTCGAATTCGAACCTTAAGTCAAATTAAGTAGTCAAATAGATTATAAAGTGGATTGAGGATCCGATTAAGTAAGATTAAGGTCATTGCGGTGATTGTTTGGATCAAAACAAAGTGTATCAGATGGTATTAGAGGGAGGAAATTTTTGGTTTGATCAACCAAGAAGTCTCTTGTTGCCTCAAAAGACACTTGAGGTAATTGACGACGTGACACCTTTACTCGTGTACTCAACTAAACCTTCTAATAGCCCACTACCTTTCCTATTAACTTTTTCAAACATCTAAATGTCACTATTTTTGTTAAGAATAGGAAAAAGGGAAACAATAAGATGAAGGGGAATGTTGAGGGTAATTTTTTTTCAGAGAATTACATCCCTCTATCATCTAGATTGGAAATGACCTCCAAAGCCACTACTCTTTGTAATAGTTATGTTCCTTCTGATGATCCCCAAGCCCTTAGAGCACATGAGCCCTTGAAGCAAAAATTTTAATGTTAATTTTATCTTTCAATATTTAAGGGTTAGGGGCATATTTAAGTTATGAAGCCTTCAGAGATTGTTTGTCTCTATTAATCCTAAAATTATTTTGATCCATGAAATTATGACTTCAACCATAAAAGTCTGCTAATATTTCTTAAAAAAATTCCAAGATGGGAGGTTTCTACTTTGGACTCGTCAGGGCAGTTTGGGGGATTCTCATCAATTTGGAATCCAAAGATTTTTAAGATTAAATCTTATAAATCCTATGCAGGAATGTTGTTGGTGGGGAAGTTCAAGGGTTTGATTGAGGAAGTGAATATTATTAACTTTTGTGGGTCCTATAAAGAAAGGAAATATTTCTAGGATCCAATGGTTTCTAGTAGAATTTTAAGTGATTCTAACCATGATAATTTAGCTAGTGATCTCAAACTTACTCTAGCTTCTACTTATATTTGGGGAAACTCCTCAAAATTGGATACAGTTTCTGAATTTTTCAAGAACCTATTTAAGGGTCATATTCTATTGGATGTTTTTCCTTCAAAGCTTGGCCTAAATTGGAAGAATGGTATATCTAGATTTGTTGGTTTAAGTAAAAGATTGGATAGATTCTTGATGTCTAAAGAGTTTCCAGGTGATTTTTTCAAATATAGGTCTTGGATTTCTCCTTCTTCTATTTCAAAGCATGATCTTGTTTGCTTGCAATTGGATAGGGAGATTTTGACTTCTCAATTCCCTTCTAAATTTAATCACATGTGGATTTAAGATGAGGTTTTTTTTCAATTGGTTAGAAAATGTTGGAATGAATAATTACTCATGTGGAGGCTAATACCATAGATAGGTTATTTATAAAGATAAATGGTTTGAAGAAATTAGTGAGTAGGTGGGAAATTACAATTTCAATAGGAACTTGTGGAGATTGAAGAGAATATATCCAAGATTTAGGAATATAATCTAGTTGGTTCCTTTTCTAAGGAAGAAAAAATAATTATTTTAGAGTTGGAGGAGAAGAAACAAACTTTTCTTAAAAAGGAAGGGGGAGAATGGAGATTAAAAAGCAGGGTAATTTTGATTTCCCAAGGTGATAATAATACTAAATTATTCCATAGATATGCTAATTATAGGAAAAATCTCAATGCTTTTTGGGATTTGAAAAACGAGGAAGTTAACTTGGCGGCTTCCCAGACATTATTAAAAAAATATGTTGTTGAATATTTCTCTAACTTGTTTAAGGATCTTGGGAATGCTAACATTATTTCCCAACTTTATGTGGTTAATCACTTTCCATCTTTCTTCTCGAATGAGGAAGGTATTAAAAATGGTAATCCTATTTCTTTGGATGAAGTGGAATGGGTATTTAAACAATTAACAAAGGACAAAAGCCCCAGTCCAGATGGGTGGCCGATGGAATTCTTCAAATATTTTTATATTTTGTTGGGAAAGTACTTCTTGAGGGGGTTGAATTTTCCAAGTTAGAGGGTTTTACGTCTAGTGCTATGAATTATAATTTCATCACGCTGGTGCCAAAATGTGATAAGCATGAATCCTTTAAATATTTTCAACCAATATCCCTTTGTAACTTGGTCTATAAAATTATCACTAAAATATTTCAAATAAGATTAGACCTAATCTTGTAGAGGTGATTTCTAAGGAATAATTTGGGTTTTTACCCAACAGACAAATAATGGATTCCATTGGTGTCACTCAAGAATGTGTGCATTCTATTAAGGTGAAGAAGATGAATGCTATGATCCTTAAAATGGATTTACCAAAGGATTGTGATAAAGTTAACATGGGCATGTTAAGATTAATTCTCCTTCGGAATTGTATTATGATTAGATGTTTACAATTATATTCTGGATTTTGTATCCTCTACAAACTTTGTTGTCTTGGTAAATGGTTCACCATCCATTTTTTCTAATAGTTCCATGGGATTAAGGAAAGGGTGTGCCCTTTCTCCTTTATTGTTCTTGTTAGTCATTGAAGGACTTAGTAGAATGATTGAAGCTACTAGAAAGGCTGGAAAATTATCATGTATGCAATTCTCTTCTATCATGCACATAACTCATTTACTCTTTGTAGATGATGTTGTATTTTCGGTAAAGGTACTATTGAAGAGTGGAGCACCTTTTATGGGATCATTTCCTCTTTCTGTGTAGCTTCAGGTATGGAGGTGAGCTCGAAAAAAATAGTTTTTGTTATGATATTTAGACACTCAGGAGTTAGTTAAGATCAACTTGTGTAATATATCCGTTAGGTAAAAGTGTGTTTCTTTAGTATGCATTAGTATGCATTTGTAAATATTTTAATCCGACGGTCACGATATGTTCTAGACATAGAGTGATCTGACGGTTCCTCCAATTGCACCAGCACCAATACTTCCTTGATGGGTCCGTTCAACATGTGAAGCAGCTGGTGATCTTGCCGGTAATCCTAGAGATTAACGTCAAACATGTTCTCAGTTTCAGTGAGCCTCTTCTCTTTTGGCTCAAGTTTTCGAGAATCATGATCCAGAAGCTTTTGTAGAAGCTTCAGGAAATCTAGTTGGGATGCAGATATGGATGAAGAATATCGCTCCTTAATGGTGAACGGTACTTGGGATCTTGTTCCTCTTCCAAAAGGAAGAAAACTTGTCAGATGTAAATGGGTCTACAGAACTAAGTATGCATCATATGGAAGTGTTGAAAGACTGAAGGCAAGGTTAGTTTCCAAAGGTTTTTCCCAAGTTGAAGGGATTGACTACAATGAAACCTTTTCCCCTGTAGCAAAAATGAACTCCACCCGCCTTGTTCTTTCCCTTGCAGCCTTACATAACTGGTAAGTCCATCAAATGGATGTCAAGTCTGCCTTCTTACATGGTGATTTACACGAGGAAATTTACATGGAACAAACTCTTGGGTATGTTCAGAATAACTCTAGCCTTGTCTGTCTCCTTAAGAAATCCTTATATGGCTTTAAGCAAGCTCCTAGAGCTTGGTATGCCAAAATGGATAGCTTTCTCCTTGACACTAGTTTTTCTAGATGCCATTCTGACCCCAATGTCTATACCAAGAAAGTAGGAAACCATCTCATCATACTTGTTCTTTATGTTGATGATCTTATCCTTACTGGTAGTGACCCTAAACTTATAACCCATGTGAAATCTAGTCTTAAGCAAAATTTTGAAATGCCAGACTTATGACATTTGCATTATTTTCTTGGTCTCCAAGTCTTGCAAACCAAAGAAGGAATCTTTCTTTCCCAGTCTAAGTATGCTTGTGACCTTCTTCGTCGCTTCCACATGGAAGATTGTAAACGAGGCCCTTCTCCCTTCCAGTCAGGAGTCAAAATTTTTGCCACTTGTACTTCCCCTGAAGCAGATGCCACCTTGTATCGTCAGCTTGTTGGTAGTCTTTTATACTTGACACATTCCCATCCTGACCTTTCCTTTGCTGTTGGTCGTGTTGCCCGTTATATGCAAACTCCTCATGAAAGTCACTGGAAAGCAGCAAAAAGAATACTTTGATATATTCGAGGTACAATTCAGTTTGGGATTCATTACAGTACAGGGGGGAAACCTTTATTGGTTGGTTTCATTGATTCAGATTGGCCTGGAGATCCCGATGATCGAAAGTCTACTGCAGGTTATGTTTTCAGTTTGGGATCTGGACCTGTCACTTGGGCTTGTAAGAAACAACAAGCTCTTGCTCTTTCTTCAGCAGAAGTAGAATATTGAGCCATAGTTAATGCCAGTCAGGAATATTTATGGCTTCGACGGATCCTTTCAGAGTTTGGATTCGAGCAGCAATAGCCTACTTCACTTTGGTGCGACAATCAAAGTGCCATCAAGCTTGCCAAAGATCCAGTTCTACATTAGCGCAGCAAACACATTGAGCTACACATGCACTTCATCAAAAATCTTGTTCATGATCATGTTATTGAAGTGCTCTATTTCCCTACAGATAATCAAGTTGCAGACATCTTCACCAAGTCTCTTATAGAAGTGAAGTTTTCTAAACTTCGATCTATGTTAGGAGTTCAAGAATGTGTCCTTAACGGGGGATAGGCTCTAATGCCTCCTTCCTTCTCCTAACAGTGTCACTTTTGTAAATCCTTCAATCCTATCCCAAGTTGTTCTTAAGGGGGGATGTTAGGATATTTAGACACTTAGGAGTTAGTTAAGATCAACTTGTGTAATATATCCGTTAGGTAAAAGTTTGTTTCTTTAGTATGCATTAGTATGCATTTGTAAATATTTTAATCCGACGGTCACGATATGTTCTAGACATAGAGTGATCCGACGGTTCAACTTATCTTAGATCATACCTACCATTGATCCGTGGCTTAACACCCAATTGGTCTATGATCTCTATTTAAAGAGCATAGAGGGTCCTTGGCTAGTTGATCGATTATGAGAAGCTCATGTAACTTTCTTTCTTTTGCATAATAAATTGCTCCAAGTAGCTATTTGGCTGGGGCCATGGACTGTTTCCCTCTCGAGGGTTTTAACCACGTGACAAACATCGGTGTGTTGATCTGTGATCTATTTGTGTGAAGCGGTTTCTGAAGGTGTTTGGTCTTTTGGGAGTACCCTGTGTACCCGAATAGTTTTCAATAATAATTTAGGTTCTAAATATTTATGTTCACAATTAGCTCATATCTTTCCATATAAGGCGATGGAGATAGATTCTAGTCTAAAATACTTAGGCTATATGATAGGGCCTAATAATTACAAATCTAAAGACTATTTGGTTGATTAAAAAAGTGGAAAAAAGAATAGGTAATTGGCCTTTCAAATTTCTCTCTCTTGGAGGAAGGCTTACTTTAATCAGATACGTCTCAGTGGAAATTCATGTTTATTGGTTCTCTCTCTCTAGATAGGGTGACTCAGTTTATTTTGAGAGTGTTAAGACATAAAAAATTTAACTTTTTATGGTCACGGAAAAACAAAGGTGGTAAAATTCATCTGGAAAGCTGGGATAGACTCTCTTAGCCAAAACCAATGGGAGGATGGGACATGAAAAGTATCAATTGGTTTAATATGGCTCTTTGTTTGAAGAATTTATGGAGAGTTTTATTCGGTAATTGTCTATGGAATGGTGTTATTAGGGAAAACTATTTGAAAGGTAAACCTGTTTTGATTGGATCAGAAAGCCATAGAAAATCATAAACATTGTCTCTTTTTTGGGAATGGATTTATTAGAGTCTTTCTTTAGATAAATAAAGGATTGCTTGGAAGTTCTGTAATGGTTCCAACATCTTAATTTGATTAGATCATTTTATATGATGTTGAGGCAATTATTTTATTTCTAACTTTCTGCTTGAATACTTAGCAAAAATAAGTTTCCATACCCTTGGTCATATCAAAATGCCTATATGGATATTAAACAATGAAAAGTATTGTATTATGATGACTTGGGACTATAGGGGAAGCGGGATTCTAAATGGTTTGATTATATTAGTATCCTTAATCATGTAGGTATCATACTGACTAACTCTAAAAATCAATGCATAAAATGCTTATGCTGCTATTGCTCAGGTTCAATGTTCCTCGGGATCAAAATGTCGGTATTCCAAACCGTAGAAGTGGAAAATTCTTGCAAACCTTAAATGATTTTTTTGGCTATGTATGGAAATCATATCCTTACCTAGGACAATTTGTTGAAAAGGGTATGGATTGGTCCTAATTTTTGTTCTCTATGCAAAAGAAATAGTCAGTCAATTGAACACGTTTTATTTTCACGTTCCTTCAATAAACAGGTTTGGTTGGAATCTATAAAACTCCTCCATGTGTTTGGAGAAGACGGTTCTGATCTCTTTGAAGTAAATATTACAAATTGGACTCAAAAAGTAAAACTGCATAGATATTTTCCTCTATTTTTTGATGGTAGATTTGGATCATGAGGAATTGTAGAGGGGGACACTTGACCTCTTAAATGTCATCATATTTGTATAATTATATAGTTTAAAGAGATATTAGCAAATGAGTAATTGGAGCAGGTACAACCACTCCAACCTCTCTCATAATGTATAAATAGTAATCAAAGATGAATACTAAGGTGGATTGGATGTCTCTTCCCAAATACTTGTCTTTGATGATTGTGTATGAGCATTAATGTATGCTTGGATGTGATGTGAAAGCCTAGCTTTCAACATTTGGCGTTGTTTCCTCCTTCAATCGACTGGGTGACAGCAGCAACGAGTAGGGTGGCTCGAACCTGGATCGAACCTAAAGGTCATTGTGAATATTAAAATATTGCTCGTGTGTTCGTGAATATGCAAAATATTCTACTATATTTTGCTGTTGTGTTGGTAAATTGGAGCCCAAAAAGATTGGAGTAGCGTTGAGAGAGATACAAAGTCCCTTTGAAGGCTGCGTTGAATATCGTGAGCTCATTCTCTGCTGCAATGTGAAAGGCTATCATGGGATATGCATTTTGAGCATTGAGAATCCACCGTGTGAACTTTGTGGAGCCAAAACCCTCGATCCTCCTCCCCATTTGGCACGTGAAGCTTGAGTAAGTTGTGTACCAAATTTTGGATAAATTCTGTCATTGTTTACACTTCAAAGAAGCGTCTGGAACCGCCGTTGCTAGCAGCACATTGCTCACAAATATAAATAGTGGTTTCTCTACACTCATTCTCTTACATATCACATATACAAATTTCCCCACATTCATTTTTCTCTTTGAGGAGAGACCGTGTGGTAGGATGAACAGTAGTTGCGCATGGTGGTTGTTCATACTATGTGTTTGAAGATTGTTTGGATGTTACGATGACTATAGATTTTGTTGGAATGAGTTCTAGCAATTAAGCTCGTGCATTGAATACTGCTCTTGAAGCTGCTACGACCTCCACTCGAAGACTAAAAAAAATACGTTTTGAAGACTCCAGTTGATTATAATCTGAAGTGTGGACTCTATGCATTTTTCGAGTTCAAGTTTGAGAGACGTTAGTATAGAGTTTGCAAATGTGAAACAAGTTATTTAAGAGAATCATACTCATCGACTATCCTTTATCGAGCTATTAGGAAGCCGTTGATTAAAGTTTTAAAGTAAAGAATGGAGACGGTTCAGATCCAGAAAAGAACATGAAAATACTTGAAAGATATTAGATCATGTTCGTGAATGAAAGGTGATGTATGTTCTCCAAGTAGTTGATGCTAACTCGTTAAATATCAAATTCTCCAAGTCAGAGTCGTTGATGCTAACTCGTTAAAGATAAAATTCTCCAAGTCGAAGTCGTTGATGCTAACTCGTTAAAGATAAAATTCTCCAAGTTAGGTTTGGAGGCCGACCAGTGAAACAAAGAAAATCTTTGTCCATTACTGCCGTTGTGGGAAGATTATTCTTGCACCAATGGGATGGTCGACATGCTGACGAACTTGCCACATGAGTGGCCAAAACCATTCATTGTCAGAACCTCAATTGACACCAACTTTTGTGAAATTCCAATTAGTCTGTCCACTCATACCATGTCGATACCCGCAGAATGGCCACCCGTTTCTTTTAAGGAAGCAACCAATCACTCTAGTCGAGGGAGCAACCGACTAGAAGAAAACTTCAGTCTGTCGACTAAGAGCGCAACCGACTATGCAGATCGACCAAGAGTGAAACTGACTATGCAGACCGACCAAGAGCACAGGCTACTATGCAGACATTAGATGCTCCTCAACTAATCAAGATATTTGCTGGCTATAGTTTGTCGACATTCAAGAGAGTAAGAATCCAAATTCTTTTATACTTCTTTTGCGCAAAGTAAGCAACTTTAACTCAATGTGTAATAATTCATTTGTAACTTGGGGATAAATGTTAATTGGTCGTTATGGTCATTGATTTTATTTTTGGTTGATATGCTTTAATTGGTTGATGTTGACTTATTCTAGTCGATATCAGCTACTTGTCGGTTGAGTAAAATGAAAAGTATGTCGGTTAAGTTTTTACATTTTTACAAACATGTCAGTTGAGTCTTCACAAACATGTCGGTTGATTCTCATGAAAAATGTTGGTTGGTAGGTTGGTCGGTGTCTTCATTTTGGTCAGTTATTACATAGTCAAAAATATTAAATTGATTTGATAGGGTTATGATCTCTACAGAAATTTTATTGAGTCAATTTTGTCACCTTCCTAGTGACTAGGTTGTAAATTTTTGAAGTCAAGAGGGGGCTAAACATGAGTCTCTTTTGAGGCAGGAGATCCCCTCTATTTTATGTAAATCAAGTTGATCTTTAGCTAGTTGAGTCAAGTACAAAGCACCTTGTAGGAATTTCAAAATATGACAATTACATTCAAGCAGATATCGTACACCTACATAGGAAAAGTGCTTCAATGAGACATGATGACAATGTGCTTAAACCCATCAGTATTGAAGTGTTGAAACTATTCTTGGGTTGTGACCTTGGAAAGCCAGAAGACAGAGAAATGGCATAGAAAGTCGAAGATGCAAAAGGCCCTGCATGCCTGAATCGATGGAGATGCTGGTCAGATGAGCCAGGGTGAGGCTTTAAACCAAAAGACCTCGTTGAGGAAAAGGATAATCAACCGCCATTGTGAGAGGATGAGACTTCGATGGACTACTCCCAGATTGAAAATGGAGGCTGAAGAGTAACCAGTCACAGTAGAGCCTTGTACATGTGTGTTTTCCTATCAAGCTGGCTGCTAAGTTACCTATACAGACCGATATGCATGGTTGATGCACAGTGAGAAGTACTTCAGCAGTAGTAGAGACCCAGGATGTTGATGCATATTTCTTTGTTCTCTTCGGGACGAAGAAAGGTTTTGTTTGTGGGGGAGATGTAGAGGGGGCCACTTGACCTCTTAAATGTCATCATATTTGTATAATTATATGGTTTAAAGAGATATTAACAAATAAGTAATTGGAGTGGGTACAACTGCTCCAACCTTTATCATAGTGTACAAATAGTAATCAAAGATGAATACTAAGGTGGATTGGACATGCCTTCCCAAATACTTGTCTTTGATGATTGTGTATGAGCATTAATGTATGCTTGGATGTGATGTGAAAGCCTAGATTTCAACAAGAATATAGTCATATTTGTATAAAATTGAGACACAACAATCTTAGAACCAAGAAAAAAGTTACTACATATGAAACAAATCAATTTTCTCAATGAAATGCCAGAAATGGTGCAAAAGACTTGCATATGTATATTTCTTAATCATTAATCAGAAGAGATAGATTACAATGCAATACAATGGCATGAATAGCCATGCAATTCAAATCCAAGAGAGGTCGTTTGAATTGAGTGCATGAGAGTGGCTTACTTGTCAGTTAAACACCACTCAACGCATCAATTAACTAGTTAACTACAACATAATTGAATCTAACTAAATCAGACGCAGTTTAGATTGACTCTAACTGAATAGAACTCAACTGCATTCCAACAAGTAGGTGAAGGATCCTTTCTAACTTCAGTTAGGTGAGTTAAACTGAACTGATTCACCAAAGTTGGTGAGGGCACCTTTAACACTCTAGTTAACTACATTTAAACCCAAAGTAAGAACAAATCATGGGAAATGCCAATTTACCACTTGAGTTAATTGAAAAGTAGGTGAAGAATCTCCTATTTGACTGAGTGCGGCGCATAACTCATGTAGATCAACTCATATTTTCTCATATATTGAAGGAGGATGATCAGTTAGGTTCCTTGATTGAAGGAGGAGATCCAGTTTGATGATAAAGTCACATGTTTGAGTAAAAAATTAGGATAAGTGGTAAATTAGGACAAAATAAGCCAAATAATATGTGTGGTTGGAAAGTGACTCAAAAAACCCCCCTTAAGATAATCTGATGTGGAGGAGTAAAAAATAGGGCCACGCCAACAAAGTCCATAGGTCACCCTGTACAAAAATAATCCTAAAATGATAAAAAAATCTGAGTGAGAAAAAGTGGAAAAACCCAGTGGGAAAGAAACCCCCCCCCTCAAACTGAAAACCGAAGAATTAATATGTCTTCACCATGATGGAACTCACTCCCCAGCAGTGAACGGAGGTAAGAGAACTTCTTCTCAGTGATGCTCTTGGTAAAAATGTCTGCAATTTTGTGATTTGTGGGGCAATATTGGAGAACAATTGTTCTGTCATGCACAAGCTCTTTGATGTAGTGCATGTGGATCTTGATGTGTTTGGTTCTCTATATCTGAAAAAAATCTGTCGAGATATTTATAGGACTCTTATTTTCACAAAAATTGACAAAAGAAGTGGTGCTACCAATGTCGAACTCTACTAGAATACCTTGCAACCAAACTTCCTAAATGCATGCATTGACTGCTCCTCGATACTCTGCCTCTGCTAAATATAAGGAAATGGTTGCATGATTTTTTCTTGACCAACAAGTAGGCCCACTACCAAACATGAAGACATAGTTGGAAGTGGACTTCCTATCTATGCTATCTCCAACCCAATGTGAATCTATGAATCCTACCAAATCTAGATCAAAATATGCAAAATAGTGGATGCCAAAGTCTTTAGTACCTTGCAGGTGCTATAGAATCCTCTTGGTTTCCATCCAATGAAGTACATGAGGTTGCTGCATGTACCTTGATACTTCATTCACATCATAACAAATATCATTCCTTGAATGTGTGAAGTACATAGGGCTTCCAATCAATTGTCGATAGATAGTAGAATCCACCAACGGTGTAGAATTCCTTTCCTCAAGACTGATTCCTCAGAGGAATGGGAAAGGTGCTGCCTTACATTCTGCCATAATAAACTTAATTAGTAGGTTTGAAGCATACTTTTATTGGGTGATCATTATCCCATCAAAATCTTGAGTAATTTCTAGGCCAAGAAATTTCCTTACCAATCCTAAATCACTCATGTCAAACACTTCATGTAAAGCGGTTTTTATGAAGCTGATTGAAGCAAGTGTGCTTCCTGTAATTAATAAATCATCAACATACATAACTATAATCAAAAAATTACCTTCATATTTTTTTAGATACACATTTTTATTAAACTTACATCTTGTAAAGTTTTGTGATAGCAAAAAAGAGTCCATCTTTGCATACCAAGATCTTGGGGTCTGTTTTAAGCCATACAATGATTTCTGAAGTCTGTAAACTAAGGTTGGGTCTGATATGTACCCTTTAGGATATTTCATGTAGATATATTCTTGTAGGTATCCATGAATAAAAACACTCTTCACATCCATATGGTGCACCTCCTAGTTTTTGGATGCGGAAATGGCCAAAACTAGCCGAATAGAATCCATTTTTTCCACTGGTGCAAAGGTTTCTGTATAGTCCACTCCTTGAACTTACGAGATTTCTTTTGCAACCAACCAAGATTTATATTTACAGGTTGAGCCATATCCAACAACCTTAGTTCGGTAGACCCATTTTCATTGAACAAGTTTCCTCCCATGTGGAAGAGAAACTAGCTCCTAGGTTGCATTTTTTTGAAGAGAGTGATACTCTTCATCCATAGTAGCTTGCCATCTAGGATCATGATGGGTATGAAAATATTATTTTGGATCATATCCAACCATCATATAAAATTTATCGGATATCAAAGGATTAGTGCATGTAATATAAATACCTTCTCTTTGATAGTATGCTCGAGTTCTCCTTGGATCAATAGGATTTCCAATGTTTGACCCGACAGAGGAGAGAATATTTTCTGCCCATTTTGGTAGATGAGTGGGCTCATTCAAATCTTATTCAGAACCTGATATTTCATGCTCACTGATATCATACATTACATCTGAAATATCAGAGCACATACTTTCATTTTCATCTCTAGAATCTTCATCAGAAAGAGGAAGCGGTTTTGCAGTTTCTTCCTCCACTAGTTTCAGATCTTGAATAGGTTCTTCCGAGCGGGCACTTCTCTCGATGCGTATATTTTTAGTTCTAATATTCAAGATATTGTATCCTTTTTCTTCTTCAGCATACCCAATGAGGATGCACTCAACACTCTGAGGCTCTAAATATTTTCTCTTATCCAGTGGAATTCTAGCCCATGCAGTGCACCCGAAAACCCTGAGATTAGACACATCATACTTATGAGCGATGTAAGATTCAAAAGTTGTTATCCATTTGAAGGATGAGTGTGGGACCCTATTATGAATTTATGCAGAATCATTCATATTTGCATCAGCCTCATCCCAAATATTTGCAGCCAAATATTTATACTCAAGCATACAGGATGTCATCTCTTTTAGTCCTCGGTTTTTCCTTTCCGCTACACCATTCTGCTGAGGTGCGTAGGGAAAAATGTGCTGGATCTTGATCCCATTTTCCAAAAAAATTTGCAGTAGATATGATTTAATGTATTCACCTCCATTATCATATATGAGAGCTTTGATCTTTCTCCCAGTAGCAATCTCAACGGAAGCTTTAAAATCTATGAATTTTTCAAAGACTTCCAATTTCTTTTTGAGAAAGTAGACCCATGTAAATCTTGAAAGATCATCTATGAAGGTAAAAACATACCTCAATACATTCATGAAGGTATTTATAATTGGACCGCTGATATCACTATGGATCAACCCAAAAATACATGAAGCTCTGCTAGCTTTTCCTCTATTAAAATTATGATGAGGATGCTTGCTGGCTATGCATCCCTTGAAAATCATTTTTAAAGATTTGATTGTTGGAAGGCCTTCCACCATGGAATCCTTTTGTAGAAGATGAAAATAATTATAGTTTAGGTGTCCAAACCTCTCATAGCACAGCAAGATTACCTCATTTCCATGAGTTAGGAGGGCACTTGGCTTTGAATCAGGCACAAAGTTGGAAAACTCATAGGTCTTAGCAACATGATTTTCTTTTCCTACTGCAATGAGTTTTCTTGTGGCTATCTCAAATATCTCAACATCATTGGGATGAACAAAACTCTTTTAGGCAAACCAGTGTGTGCAATTTGATACACAAAAAGCAATTTTGAAACCAAAGAGGGAACATATAGAACATTTTTGAAGCTACCATGTTCTAGATGAATAATACCTTTTCCTTTTGATGAGACATATGAGTCATCTCCCATGTGGATGGAGATGCACCTATCAAAATCTAGTGATGTGAAAGAATACTTGCATGAAACCATATGACTCGAAGATCCAGAGTCAATGAGGAGAGCTCTAGCTTTCGAAACATTAGCCATGAGTGAATGACCTCTTTCAGGCTGATTATTCTGACCTCTAGTATCCTTCTTCCTTGCACCTTCTGGAAGAGTGATGTTTTTTTTCTCCAAGAGAAGGTACATATGATCAATATTCCTCTTCATGCAAGATATTTCAGGATGCAATCCTCTAGCACAGTAAGAGCACTTTGTCTTCTCTTTTCCCCATTGCTTGTTTTTCCTTGAGCCCGAGGGCTCATCTAACTACTGGTTTTTCTCATTTTGCTTGGAAGGATCAAACTTGGTATTCTCTTTATTTTTATTTCCCATTACATTCGAAGCCTTGGTTCCTCCATCAAACAAATCTTAATATTTGGAGGATCTCATGGATCCCATCTGAACAAATTTATCATGCTCATTGGTTAGGGACTCAATGAATGCATTCAAGGTAGGAATCTTCCAATTCAGAATTGTGAGCTTTCTGGTATGGAAGGTAGAGACAAAGATAGATTAGTATAGTCCTAGCTTAGAAAGGATAGAAAGAATTAGTTTATCATATTTCTTTTCAACTTCACATTGCTTCAACTGGAGCACAAGGTGCTTAAACTTAGTGAAGAATTCATTTATGGTCTCAAAATTTCCCGCATTGAGAGAGATCAGTGCATTCTCCAACTGATAGGATCTCAAATCATCTTGCTTTCCAAATAGTTTAGCAAGTTGTTCCCACACTTCCTTGTGATTCTTCAATCCACTGAGATGGAAAAGGAGATCCTTTGAAATGGAGAGGCATAGGAAACCATACGCTTCATCAAGTTTGTTCCAATATTTTTCCTTCTCTATTACTGTATTTGGTTCTATCCCTATGCCCATGGTGACTTTGTAGAGTTCCTTGAAGTGCAATGATATCTCAATATCCTCTTTTCACTGATGATATTTGAAAGGATTGAAAATATTGCTAGAGGAAGAGTCCATTTTCCAGTTGTAGCGAATGCAATAGAAGTTTATGAGATACCTGCAATCACACAAAACAAAAAAAATAAGGTCGAACAACCTGCACTTTTGGAGTTTCTTCATGCCTATATAGACTTCTCCGGACAGAACCCAGAGGGAGCAAGGCTAATATTCCAGGACTTATGTGGAAAAATCTCCGCTTCTGGTGCAGTGTTGGAATATTTTTGAGAAATTTTGCTCAATCTTCATCAAAGATCCATCAAAAACTCTGTAGAAGAGTTTCCTTGTCCTGCCATAGCTCTGATACCATATAAAATTGTGACACATCAATATTAGAACCAAGAGAAAAGTTACTACATATCAAACAAATCAATTTTCTCAATGACATGCCAGAAACAATGCAAAAGACTTGCAGTAGTATGTTTCTTAATTATTAATAATAAGAGATAGATTACAATGAAATACAATGGCATGAATAGCCATGCAACTCAAATACAAGAGAGGTCATTCGAATTGAGTGTATGGGAGTGGTTTACTTGTCAGTTAAACACCACTCAACACATCAATTAACTACTTAACTCCAACATAATTGACTCTAACTGACTCAGAGGAAGTTTAGAGTGAGTCTAACTAAATAGAACTCAACTGCATGCCAACAAGTAGGTGAAGGTGCCTTTCTTACTTCAGTTAGGTGAGCTAAAATGAACTGAGTCACCAAAGTTAAGTGAGGGTGCCTTTAACACTCCACTTAACTGCATTTAAACCAAAAGTAAGAACAAATCATGGAAAAGGCACCTTTACCACTTCAGTTAATTGAAAAGTAGGTGAAGCATCTCCTAGTTAACTGAGTGGTGCACATAACTCATGCAGATCAACCTAGATTCTCTCCTAGATTGAAGGAGGAGGCTCAGTTAGGCTTCCCGATTGAAGGAGGAGATCCAATCTGATGATGCAGTCAAATGTTTGAGTCAAAACTTAGGATAAGTGGTAAATTAGGCCAAAATAAGCCAAATAATGATGTGTGGTTGGAAAGTGACTCCAACAATTTGAGGATTGTTGTCCTAGAATTTACCTTTGTGTTATGAAGTGCTTGGGACATTATAAGGGTTTTTCCTCTATACAATTGCCAAAGAAAAGTAGAGTGCTCATTGGGCCCAAAGTTTTAGAGGGAAAATAAATTGGCTTCTTTGATGGTGTTGTTAAAGTTGGCATGGGGCGGGGCGGGCGGAGGGGGGGTTCGAAAGATCAATGAGGGCCATCTATTCTAGATTAAGTTTGGTTGTGGCAAAGGTATCAATACAAAATCAGAACTTCTGTCTTTATGGTGTCTATTGCAATTTGTAATGGTATTATTTTTTTGCAAGCTTATGATGATTCTCAATCCATTGTAAATTGGTCTAAGGATACTTACAAGCTTCAAGTTTTTTCATTAGATCAATGGTGCTCAAGAATACAAATTATATTGTCTATTTTTTAGGATATCTAGGTTGATCACATTCACAGGGAATATAACTCAGATGATAATTCTCTTTCCAAAAGAGCCGTTAACTGTCCTGAAGGTTTCCTGTGAAGGTGTGGTACATTTCCTTGATAAGCAGAGGGCTTGTATTTTGATATTAGAGGCTTCATGCTCTCCTTGTTTTTTTTCCTGGTATATGTTTTGAACAACAACTTTGGAGTAATTTTGGGTCAACATTTTTTTAAGTATGTTATTTTGTAAGCTTGTAGCTATTTTGTTGATCTAAGTTTATCTATTAGTTCTCATCTCTAAGACATAGATGAATTGTTTTGCAATGTCTTTATTTTTTTTTTTATTCTATATGAATAGCAAGAAAAATGTTTTTTGTTTTTATTAAAATAATGATGCATGGGTGCATTGTAGTGAATAACAAACACCAAAGTGTTTTTATGATTTATATACATTGTATGCCATTTTTTTCAATGTAAATACTTTATAAAATCCAAACATGAAAAGACATTTTTGAATGTTATATGTGGTGCATATATATATATATATATATATATATCAATGCATATGTTATGCAAGTGCATCGATGCAAGTACACCTGGAAACTCTTTGCTAAAACCTTTGCCCACTTGCCTACCTCCACTAGAAATCTCTAGTCGAAACAAAACAATGATGAGTACTACTATTTAAAATTTTGGTAATTAGTGTTTTCCTTGTAGTGAATATATTCTTGTTTTTTAGGGACACTCCCTTCTTAAAGGATATCAAGGCATAAGGCATTATGGGATACATTAATCTTCTCATCCTCTCATAGGTCTTATCGACATGGTGTCCAAGACCAACTCTACGAGATCGGCGTGGGAAACATATATATTCTTTGGTCTCTTTACATGTTGGTAAAAATGTATATTGAACATAATACTTTGTCCACTTATGACAGTGTAAAATTATATACTTTGTGAGAAAAACACAATATTTAACCACTATTTGGGGATTTCACCTTGGAGAGAATATGAAAAATAATTGCTTGATGTTTCTTTCGTGTTTGACCTTAGGATTTAAGTATAAATATAATTGTGCAAGATTAAAAACTTTGAGATTTGTTATATATATAGAAAATAAGATTTATCTGAATTCTAAATCTTTTAAGTATCTTATTTTAATTTATTTTCCTATAAATTTAAAATGAATATAGATAATTTATATGTATTTTTTCAATAGAATTTTTAATATTTTTCATAAATAGTAATTAATTTCATATAAAATTTAAACTAAAAACAATTTTTTTAATGATTTTCATTATATATATATGAAAAAAAAATATACATGGAAGTGTTCCAAGAACTGACTGATCAACATCAAGCTTTGCATGGTTTTGCACAAGATTTTTCGAGCATACTCCTGATAACCACTAAAGATCATCATACAAAAACATAAGTAATCTACATATTTTTTAACCATAAACAGAGCTATAACCTATGTTCACTTTCTCTTACATACAATAGAGTCGTAGCAACAAAAACTCAAAACTTCTATCAAAAAACAAAAAGCTAGAAATGAAACTCCATGGCTTCACATTCTATGCTCTCAAAGAATTCATAGAATGCAAAAGAACCTTCATACAACTAAAGAGCCTATTTTGAAAGAGAGTATGCATGTGTATTTAGTTCCCTAAAAACAAGTGAGAAAGAAGTCCACTCAAAGGACATCATTGGATTCCATGATATTTTGCAATAAGTGGCTCAGATTGGAAATTTCAATCTTGATGCGCTTATTTTCCCAGTCAATAATTGTCTTTGAATCACCCATAATTTACAACTTCCTAATATTTTTCTTAGAAGAAAAATGTAGAAGGGACCACAAGGGTATGAGCTCTTCTTTTGTGTTGGAACCATGACTTGGAGTGTACCTTGTGTGGAAGTAATGGGATTGGTTTAAGAAGCACACGACTCATTCTCCACACTTTGATAGATGACCCTGGTTGGATCCATCGAAGAAACCCCAAGGAATATCAAAATTCAGCAAAGGCATGATTGTGACTCTCAATATTTTAACTTTGGGGTTTGTCTTTTCCTTAAAGGAATGTTTTTCCACCAAACTAGAAGTTACCTCCCTAGGAGGAAGATATCCTAAAAAATACACATGTTGTGAGCCCACCAAACACTATACACCAGATGGCATGGAAAGGATTTGAATATGGATACAGAAGCATCCATTACCTAATCTAATATGCAATCAAATAGTCTATGCTTAGACCATAAGTATTTTGGGATAATATTTCGGGTCAAAATGTTGCATATTTCCTTACGAGAGGGACAAAGCACAAAGAGGACAAGGGACACCAATATGGACCACACCATCCACACTTGATGCCATTATCACATGTGAGAAGCTTATTTCTTAAAGCAACCCATAATAAGATCTTGGACTTCAATGAACTAGTCAAATTCCCAAATTTGACCCAAACACCATACCTTTGCACCACTAAATTGGTCTTCCAAGAGAAGAGTAACCCAATGTAGCTGTATATTCTCTCGTTGATAGAATTTTAGACCAATTTTAGAGAATCTAGATCATCGACACCAACATTAATGAAATTCATATGAAGCTTGTTGACATACCTCTTCCATTATATAGTTGGATGTTTATCTAATCCCATATCTGTGATGAACTTCCATTGATCAACTTCGGTCTCTAAAAGGAAATGAGATTGCACATATCTCAGATGAAAAAAACCCTAGCTACGAAGAGAATTGATGAGGTTTGTAGACAAACATAAGCTAGAATCCACACCGATCCAAAGGTCCTCTCCAAGATGAAATTTATTTCCATCTCCAGTACACCACACCGTCCATTTTTCGATTGATTAGAAGGTGTGAACTAGTGATTTCCAAACAAACAAGCCATTCTTTTTTGACTTTATAGGTTGTCTCAATCGTTCCTCCATAGAAACACCATTTAGATACTTTGGTTTACATAACTCTACCCCACAAAGAATTGTTATAAATGAGTTTCCACAAGGTTGAAGTTGCTAAGGCTGGGTAGAAAAGGATTTTTTTTTTTGACACCATAACCGCTGAGCTTCTTGGGGAGATTTATAATTGACCATTTAACAAGAGGTATTCCATCTAACAATTTTTTTCAAGACTACAAGTTTTGGAAGCTCTTCTTTCTTATTCTAGAGAGGATACCCTTTTGAATTTTTGTAATCGAGACCCAATATAATGGGATTTTTTCCAAAAAGGATTTTAAGAGAGTTAGATGCCCTACCTTGGAGAGCAAACAATTTATCTAGAGATAAATGTTTGCTTCAATATTTTATAGAACCATAACCAATCTGTTGTCCTATAGGAGTTAGGATTAAGGGATAACCCCAAATACTTCAACTTTGTATCCAAAGCTTTAAGAGAGAAGGGAAGAGTCGAGTATAAATCTTCCAAAACATTATCAAACAAAGAATTAAAAAGAAAGATTGACTTAGAAATATTAAAACTCCATTCATGTAACTAGACTATAAACATCAAGGATTATTTTGAGTTCCAAAAAATTATTTGAGATTCCCATCACAAAAAGGGAGAATATCATCAATAAAAGTAAGATGGGGGATAACTTCCATTTGAGTTATCTTGACTCCCTTCAAAGATCCTCTTCTTTTAGAGTCATTTACTAGAGTGCTAAGGTCGTAGGGTATCAAAAGGAAAATAAAAGAAGAAAGGGAGCAACCTTGTCTAAGGCTTCGAGATGCACAAAAGAAGTTTGAAGGAGCCTTTTCAATAAGCACTAATTATAATAGGCTTGATAATAGGATATTCTACACATCCCATGATCCAATTTACGGAATCCAAATTCATACCCATCTAAATAATTAAGAAGTAAAGAAAAACCAAAGTAACTCTATCATAGGCTTTAGAAAGGTCCAACTTTAAGATCATTACTAATATATTTTCACATTTTATTGAATGAAGAGATTCATGTACTACTGCTACTGTATCATGAATGCATCGGTTACAAAGAAAATAAAATTTCTCTTCTAAAATGAGAGAGCTCAAAATGAGTTTTAGCCTATTAAGAATTTTATCCACCACCTTATAAACAATGTTACACAGATATATAGGTCTATAATATTCCAAAGAAACCACATCTTATTTCTTAGGGATAAGGGCTAAAAGAGTGGAATTCAGTTTTCCATGCATTTTCCCTATTCTTTTAGACTCCTACACAACCTTTAACATATCATGTTTAATGAGAACCCATAAAGAATTCCATCCTAAAGTTGTTTGACCCGGTGCTTTTACCTTTCTTAAGAGATTGCACAGTAGAAAGAATCCCTCCTATGATATATCTTTTTCCAATCTAGAGTTGATTTCTTCATCTATACTTCCAGGCACAAGGTTGAGGACCTAAAGGATTTGATCTATTGAACATCCAGAAGGTTCTTTAAAAAGAAAACTAAAATTACAAGACACCAACTGACATGTTATCTTGAAAAAAGGAAACCATCTCACATTTCACATTTTTAAGCCCCCAAGTAGTTTTAGGTTCTTGTGATAAGTAGCAAATTTGTGAAAGAACTTCGTATTGCTATCACCTTCTTGAATCCACAAGGATCAACTCTTGATTCTCCAAGCAATTTCCTCTTTTTTTCAACAAATCTTGTCTCTATGCCTCTAGGGATGATAGAGTCAACTTTTCATTTAAAAACTCACCCAATGAATTATCCTCAAACAACCACTTTATACTTGCTTCTACTTCAAGGAGTTTCTCCTGTGATCTCTTTTTGAAATGGGCAATCCAAACTACAATAGTTTTGTGAGCCACCAAGAGGTTATCAACAAATTTCTTCATAAATAATGAACCGATCTCATTTTGTAAACTTTTCCATCCTGAGAAAATCAAACTTGTATAGTCCTCCTCCATCAACTATGCATAGTTAAATTTTAGAGGATTCAACAACTTCCTTTCCTGTTTTTCAATTTCATCGATAATTTGTAGGAGGTCCAACATACCCCAAGATCCTAACCAAGATTTAACAAGTAACCTTACATCCAAGAGGGAGTTAGAGGAGACAAACATGTCCAAACTCTTTGATATGCCATTATTTTCCTTACGAGCATTGCGCCAGGTAGGGACCATCTAAGAGAGATGGTGAAAATAAAATACCTTCATTCTAGAACATTGTTTCCTAATAGAGTCCCTGACGACACCATAGTTTCGCATAATTAACAACGCTTCAAATACATACCATAAATATTAAGGATTTGAGCCCAATGTTCAAATATTTATCCCATAGGTTGACCTGAATTCTCGAATTTAAAACTGTGGATATCAACATTGAGAAACAAGGTCTTCATGTTGAAATAAAACCCCTTGATAAACCATCTACATCAACCGCACTAAACAACTAGTCTTTAAGCCATGAGCATAATAATTCAATCGCTTTGGATCTTGCACACACAGTCTCCTAAATTAGAATAATGTATGGATTATAGACTTTGACAAGCCTTTTGAGGGATAAAATATTAGCGGCTCCCCTGACCACTGGGAATTTAAGGAAAAAACAATAATGAGGTAACTTCATCCTGGTATTTCCCTGCTCTAAAGGATGTATAAATAATGGCTTATTTTCTTGTGTAGTTATCGAGTTTAGCTTGATTCTGAGCTAAAGAAGAAAAATGACTTATTTCCTTGGATCCCCCTCTAGGAGGCTTGTTAGGAGCAATGCCCCATTCTACTGACATATCCTCTTTCCTTTTGGTTTTAGAGTGAAGAATGTAGTCAGATATAACAAGAAATTTAGAGGGTTTATTGTGTGAGGCTTCAAAACCTAAAGAGCAGGAAGAATAAAGACCCGTTTTCACCTCCAAGGACCCTAAGGAAGGATCCAAACTATAGACATGACTAGGTTGCAAAACCCAAACATTTGACATGAACAACTAATACCACCAATAACTTCATTGTCCTTGTATTCCCTTTGACCCATAAGAGGGAATGTATTTAACGATTGACTCGAAGACAAAAACGGAGAAATACAAAGATCTCAAAAAGAACTCACAGGGCATGAATAATGAGGATTTACAATACTATGGAAACATCCTTACCATTAATATCATAGGAGATATTTTTCTTGGTCCTTTGCATTCACCACTTCATGATCCTTTTGCATCAGGGGACCTACTAGATGGAAAGGGACCAAAGAACGTCATGAGTTGTAGGGACCAGAACTTGAACACCTACATCTTTCTTCTTCCAGATATTCTTCGCTACATAAATATTTCTTGGGTGAGATTGCATTGTGCTTGAACACGTCCTACGCTGTGGCACACAAAACATCTAAATGGGACCTTCCAATAATCGATTCTTTGTATCCAAGACATGCCTGACGATACCATTTTTATTTCCTCCAACAAACCCTACTTGCGATCAACTTCGACCAGTAAGTGATCCCATCGACGCTATAGAGAGGTGTCCCACCCATTTTCTAACCTTATAAAACAACCAATTTTGTTTCCTTTAAACTCTATGTTTTCCTTCCTCTAGAAAGGCATAGGAAAGCCTAGAAGAATGACCCATAACTAAAGAATATTGACAGGATCCCAGTGTGGATCAAAATCCACCTTTCATTCTTGAAGGACCGTAGGACCACTTTCCTTTTAGAATTTATTCCTTATCCTCCTGAGACATGACGATAAATAAGAGAATCCACCCTTAGTTAAGGACGTGAAAAATTGGGATGCAATCTAATTTCAATTCCCAATTTTCCTCTAGCTAGGAACACAAGGAGGATAGGTGCACATACTTTCCACTGAACCACCCAACTAGAGCTAAGCCCAAAATGATCAAAATATCTTCAACCTAGAGATCATATCCTACCACCATTCTGACTTTATCTCGTCTTTCCCTAATACACGTGGGGATTCCCAAGGAATGTCTTGATTTTTGGCCTTCTGATGGGATCTCCATATTTGAGAGAAACCTTATAGAGTGATTAGAGAGAAGGGATTGAACCAACACTTGTGTACCCACATCAACCCTAGTCTTGATAACTCGGTCATTCTCGAAAGAGGTTCCCATAGAAGAAGGACATCCAAGAGAGGACCGACCATTCACTTGAATTAAATCACCCAAGCGAAATAAGTTCCTCACCCCTGGATCCTCACATCCAAAATTAGACCAATAGGCCGATTGGAAAGTTGTATGAGCCATGCATATGGCTTCCTTAAATTCATTCTCAGAAAGGAAAATTTGAATAGGACTGGGCCCGAGTCCCCCATAGACCTCCATATATGATATTTAAGGCCCTGACAAAACAAATCCATATGAAATCTAGAAACTACACACACACACACACACACACACACACAGACATATATATTAATCGTTTTATGGTAAAATTAATGTGACTTTTTATCAATTTTGTTTATAAACCAATATGTGTAATTTTTATTATTATTTTATATGAAATATAATTTTTTAAAAATTAAAATTATTTTTTAAATTTTCTTACATTTATATTTCTAATTTTGTATTGCTTAAAATTTGGGAAGAAACATTTTTTATCTGGTTTATAATGGAATTGTCATAATAGTAAATTAATTTCAAAACAAAAATTCTCAAAATTACCTGAAAACAAGAAACATCACATACTATGTATATTAATTGAATATTTAAATGAAATTATTGCAAGGGGTAATGCACTACAACAATTTTTCCACACACTTTAAACAAGTGTTGCGTGGCAGCGGATACCTGTCGATTGGTAGGTACATTGCCACGTTTCCAGTTTTCTATAGAGATTATGCTGCCATGTTTCCAGTTTGCTATAGAGATTGCGGTTACGAGGAAGAGAAATTGGAACTGACCCGACCGCCCCTCCTAGATCGACCCTATGAAGAACCCTTTACCTCCATAACTCCATTTTATAAGTGTTTGGAGTGTCGCACTGTGAAACTGGAAGCCAATAACCATGAATTACTAGTTAAGTCTTAAATTTTATATGCAATGTACATCATGAGTCTTAAGAGAGAAAATATATAACTACTATTATCTGCTTAGTATGGAAAATAAATATTGAATTGTTGATTTTGCATCAATGGTAATACTTACATTAAAATGCAGAAAATGTTATGATTTATTAGCAAAGTTGTTTGAAAATCTTGGACATTAGAAAGAATAACATGTGATTCCCATGAAAATTTCCCCCGATGAAAGAAAATTAAAAATCTCGTTCCACATACTCATTACGTAGTACAAGAGTTGATGGAGAGCTAGAGGAATATTGAAAATAAATAATTCATTTAGAAATGCATGGTACAAGCCTCCATTAGAGCAATTATTTCCATGAACGAGAACAATATACATGTAAAGAAAAAGTTATACTTTGATAGTTTGAAACCAATTCTTTGATTAACGCAAATTAACGTACTCGTCCTTCACCAATACGTTTATTGTTTCTCCTCGGTCACTAAATTACAAGAAATATTTTGGTCCAAGCCAAATCAGACTTGTAAGTGACATAGATCTGTCTTGGTTTTAACTCGCCCTTTTCAATCTTCTCCACACGAAGTTTCTTCTTTCTTCTCGATCCCCTCACACATTTTTGTATCACATTAAATAATGGTTTCCAACCATAAATCACCTACTTCCTACTAGACTCCACTTTGATAAAATCCTTATCCCTGCATGCACAACACAGTGGTGCCAAAATTCGGACACCCTTATCCTTGACTATTTGTTAGGATCAATATAATTACACTAAGATTAGTGTGGAATAGAGGGACCACGGTAATATGAATTTTTAGTAAATGATTTGAAGGTTTGGTGCCAATAATGATGGCAGTCGACAGTTGCAGGCGTTGTATCATCTGCAGGAAACCGTATCTGTCCACTAACTGATTTCCCAACTCAAGATGAAAATGAATAAGGGAAGATATTTTTTTTAGTAGAATCCTAACACCATGTAATGGTCAGTATTTCACAATAAAGTAGGCTTGTAGATTTTTCCTTTTACAAGGCATTTTATAATAATAATAATAATAAAGAGTTTGTTGTAGGTTAAAACATAGATCCATTAATTAAGTAGCGCATGAATTACATGTCTGAATAAGTTACTTACCATAGACACATTTAAGCCATGCACAACCACGGCATGGACAACGAACATGGAGATGCTCTTAACCACACTGAGCTCTATAATACCCCAGTTTTGACCCCATGGTATTTAATTGTACATGATGTAAAAATTGTATTGAGATCATGGCATGGAGCTCAAGGCCAAGGCCCTACCATTGATGATTTTTTTGTGGATAGGTGATCAAGGTTGATACCTATGGTGATAGTGCTAAGTCAAACATAGTATATATATTTTGATATATCATGTAAATGTACAAATTAATAAAATACTGCAACTAGCTATGGAAGTGCAACGTGAAAGAGATGGGGCATGATTCCATAAGGGCATAGGGTGGGGAGTGAGTCAACCCTTGAGCCAATAGGGTGTGACTAGATGTCAATGGGGAAACCCATGAACCTCAACAAATTTTTTTTTTTCTGTACTCAATCATCAATTTCTTCCAGAAGTTGGTTGAGGCAATTAATGCCTTGGGAAGAGAAAGGCATGGGACTCTGATGGCTTGACTGAGCAAGCCTATAGATCTGCAGGTTTGTAGCCTGGGAGGCCATGTTCTTGCTTCTGCAGCAAGAAAACCTGCACGAGAATGCACACCCATTCCCTCATCCCCTAGGCCACGCTGAACGTTGGGGGCATTAGTTCATTCGTACTGTTCGTGGAGCTGCTGGGGAGAGTCATGTTTTGTTCTAGTGCGCTATGCATCCATATTGTTGCCTGAGGACCATGTTTTATTCTGAGTTGTTCATCCTGCAGCCAGAACCATGCCCGTGCTCTCTGTTATTTTCTGAATCGTTTACCCCAGATTTGACAATCGCTTTGTTCACTGTCTAGAGTCATGGAACTGGTTATCTGCAAGTATTTTCCTTTTCCAAGTTAATGGCAGTGGAGATCACTCCATTTCATGAAAGAGTTCTCCTTCGAGTTTTCCCGAGAGTTGTGGAGAAGTGTTACATTTTCCTGAACGATTTGTTTCACTCTCCTGAGTCGTGGAAGGTGTTTTCACAGTGGTATTCTTTGTGTTCCAGAGTGAAGCATGTAGGGATGTGTTTTATTTTAGGATTGTTGTGTAGGGAATCCCTATTTGGTTTGAAGGCTTAGGAGTGCAGTAGGGCAAGAATTGGTTGATAAGCCTAGTAAAGAGAGGAACTGCACAAAAAGAACAAAAGGGGTTGGTAAATCCGACCTACACACCCGAGAGAACACTAGAGGGAAGGTATGGCCTAAATAACTATGTAAGCAAGGAAATGAATACTTCCTTGTGTAGGGTGGGGTGGAGTCATGGAGACCAATCCAGATCTAGTGTAGGTATCCTTAGCTCTGGGGTTGAGCTCACTAGCCAGCACTTATACCTATCCATTGCCTTAGTAGCCTAATAAGCTCAACTATTGGTTGGTTTGGTTGTGTCCTGTTGTGTTTTGGCTTGTTTCCCTAGTAGCCTATAAATCCAATTTGCTTATTGGATTGGCTGGATAGTTTGTGAAACCCAACTGTTACTTGGTTGATTGTGTTTTGATGTGTTTTGGTTGTGTGTGAGCCTATTGTTCCCTAGTTCCTTGTGGAAATAATGCCCAGCTCAGGGTGTGGCAATGTGTTGAGAGTCATGGAGACCAATCCAGATCTAGTGTAGGTATCCTTAGCTCTGGGGTTGAGCTCACTAGCCAGCACTTATACCTATCCATTGCCTTAGTAGCCTAATAAGCTCAACTATTGGTTGGTTTGGTTGTGTCCTGTTGTGTTTTGGCTTGTTTCCCTAGTACCCTATAAATCCAATTTGCTTATTGGCTTGGCTGGACAGTCTGTGAAACCCAACTGTTACTTGGTTGATTGTGTTTTGATGTGTTTTGGTTGTGTGTGAGCCTATTGTTCCCTAGTTCCTTATGGAAATAATGCCCAGCTCAGGGGGTGGCAATGTGTTGAGAGATTAAGGAACACACTGGCCTATGGTTGGGTGGAACGTTGCAGTAACATAGCTAGTTGCAGAACAGATTAATCATCAATATAAGTATCTTTGTTACTGTGTTTATGCAATGTAGTTGCTTATGAATGACTATACTGGTTGTGTAGAATGCTTATGAATATGATGAATTGCTATGTTCATGTTGAATGCTTGTTGATGATCAAGTAGAGGTTTACTTGTGTATGAATGTCCCTATAATTGCTCGTTTATGCCTTGTATGTTTTATGCATTTTACTTATGTATATGCGTTGTATTTTTGGTAATGCAATTAACTAAGGTTCATGGAGGCTAGAAGCCTATACAGAGGTCATAATGCATATGACTTAGTGTCTCTGCCCCTTGGAATCTGCCTGCGGAAGGCGGAAACCGGAAAAGGGAAAGCTGGACAAGGAAGATTATGGCATTTCCACACCTCGGGATCTGCAATGGAAGGTGGAATGTGAGAGGTGGGAGAAAGAAGTTTAATTCCAAGAATATTGTGGGATTTCTAACTTCTGGGATCTGCCTGCAGAAGGCGGAAGGTGGAAGATGGAAGCCAGGAGAAAGATGAAGCAAAAAGTGAGATTTCGACTTCCAGGATCCACCTACGGAATGCGGAAGGTGGAAATCTGGAAAAAGGTTAAGTAAAATATTTGGTCTTCCGATTCTCGAGTTTCGCACTGGAGGGCGGAAAGGCAGAATGAAAAAGGCGGAAAGGCAAAAGGTGGAAAGTAGAAGTGCGGAAGGAGGAAGGGTCGTTGAAGTGCTCCGTCGCATTTGGAATTTCCAATTTCTGAGTTCCGAAGTGTGGAAGGAAGAAAGAGGAAGTGCAAAAGACGGAAGGTGGAAGGGCCGTTGAAGTGTTCTATCGTACTTGGAATTTTCGACTTTTGAGTTCCAAAGTGCGGAAGGTGGAGAGCGGAAGTGCAGGAGGTGGAAGGTGGAAGAGGGATTAAGTATTTCCTGTTGAACTTTATATTTCTGATTTCTGATTTCCGAGGTTGGAAGGGCAGAAGTGCGGAATGTAGAATGTGGAAAGATAGGTTCAGTGTGGAAGAAGCCATTTCGGTTGCAGAAGGGATCTATCAAGGGCAGAATGACTGTTACAGTGATGTGTAGGGGTTCCTAAGCCTGCAAATGATGGTGGAAGTGTGAGTTAACGTCCATGCCCGGTGTTTGAAAAGAGAACAAGGGATCTTGAGGCAATTTTTTTTAATAATCCACATTATAGGGCATGGGGATTTTACAGTTTGGTATCAGAGCTAAGGTTGCAGCACTAGGGCCTAAATGGGCCAAGTTGAATAGTTAAAATGGAAAAGAACACCCAGGTTGTGGTTTAACAGAGCTGCAGGTTGCAACATTGCTATAAATGTGCCAAGGAAATTAGTTGTAGAAAGAAAACTACAGTGAGAAAGAGTGCTATTTAGCAGAATTACTAAACTTAGCCAACCCAACGAAATGCACCTTGACCGTATATCTGGATTCTACTACAATCTTGACCGTTCATGCCTGCAATAAGCAGTTGGTAAGTAATTTTTTGAATTTTTGATATTTTCTAACAAATGATGTTGTTAACACATTTTGCAGAGTCATAGTGCAGATTGAAAAGTTGGTCTTGGTCTAACAAAGAAGGTCAAAGAAGACCAGTGCCAAGAAGATTAACGGCATGGATGATGCATAAGATCCCTGTGGACACTGGGAAGATGATATGGGGGGAAATCCAAGAGATCCACACGAGAACATAAATCCACTCCAATGTTGGAGATGTGGAGGAGCTCGTTTGTGCAAGAGTTTTCCACATGGGGAAGGATATGCAAGGCCATCTTACAACATCTAAGAAACTGAAATTGAAACTAATGGGAAGAAGGAACAAGAGAGTTCCCCAAATGTTGCAGTTACCATAAGAATCCTGAGGGTAGAATTGTAGAGTTGTAGAGAGGAAAATAAAAGGATGATCAAGGCTCTGGTAGAGAAAAACCAGTTAACTACAGTCATGCTACAAATTTTGGAAGACCTCCAAAGGAAGATAAACTTTGGGCATTAGTTAACAGAGATACAAGAGAGTAGGATAAATTCCCATAAGAAGAATGAGAAACTTAACCCAAGGAAGAAAGGTTTCAAACCTTCTCACCTCTTGAAGCAACAAAGGCAGTCATCACAAGATGTGATTGAGGCAGCCAGAGTGATGAGGGAAAACCAAAGGAAACCACTCAAATTTCTGGGGATGTGGAGCACCCCATCTGCGCAGGAATTGTCCACTTGAGAATGGGAAGGAAGGTGAAGAACCCAGCACCCAAGAAGCTGAAATTGTGGGTCAGGAAGCAGGGACCATTCCTAAAATGTGTGCAGTGTTAGAAGACCACCAAGCAGGTCATAACTCAACTGTGGTGGATGTTGAGGGTGAGATTGCTAAACAGCCTATTTCTATTTTATTGACCCTGGATCCACTCACAACTTTATCATCCCTGGACTTGTTGAGATGTGTACTTTGAAGAAGTCAAAGCATAGAATATCCTGGTTAGTCCAACTATCCACTAGAACCAAGAAGAAGGTCAGTGAGGTGGTAAGGAAATGTCCATTTGTCATGGATGGGTTAGTCACTTGTGCAGATCTGAATTTTCTACCACTTGGTTCCTATGATGTTCTCATTGGGATGGATTGGTTGGAAGAACCTAGAGAAAATCTTGATTGTTGAGTGCTTAGATGAAGAAGGGAAACTAAAGGTGGTGAAAGGCATTCCAAAAGTGATCTCTGGAAGGTAGGTTTCAAAAATGCAGAGGAAGAAGTTATGTGGGAAAGGTTGCAGAGTATATGCAACTCATGTTTTGGATGCAGCATAGAATGATACTCCTAGGTTTGAGGGATTTCATGTGTTGCAGGAATTCAAGAATTTTTTATCTGATAGAATTCCAGGGCTTCCTCCAAAGAGGGACATTAATTTTACCTTTGAACATGTTCAGGGAGCAGCACCAGTGTCCTAGCCACCCTGTAGGATGAGTACACCATATATGCTAGAACTGAATGCCACGTCCCCTCCCATCTGAGAGGATGCAACTACAACACTGTTGCTATCATTTAAGTGGGGAATAGCCCCATGAACATAATAATAAAAAATGCATTGAATCAAAACATACAAAGAGGCATAACAAATGCAATCTATAGTGGAAGCAAATACATTTCATTAAAGCATTCAACATGTTCATCATAATTCATTAAACAATTATAGTTGCAGATATTAAACACAAGAGATACTTATCTTGAGAAAGAGTGGTCCCGCAACCAACTATGTTGCTACAATGTGCCACCCAACCATAGGCCGATGTGCTCATCAATCTCTCAGCACCACTGCCACCCCTGAGTTAGGCATGATTCCCACAAGGAATAAGGGAACAACAGACTTACAAATAGCAAGACATACATCCACAGTCAAGCCAACACACAGTTGGGTTTCACAGACTGCCAAGGCAACAAGCCAACCACATAGGGGTTCCTTGGACTTACTCAGCCAAGCCACAATCACATCCAAACACAGTCAACCATCGAACATATGGGTTACTTGGACTTACTCAGCCAAGCCAATGCCAGGATGAACTTCACATCCAAATACAAGTTTTGGGTATGGACAAAAACGTCAAGGGAGCCAAAATCAGAAATGGCAATTGGGGAAAAATGACCTAGGTGAGAAAATTGTTTCAGGAAACGTTTAATGGCTTAGGAGAGGCAAAAACGACCTCTACAAACCACCAGTTCATGGATTCGAGTTCAGAAACGTCTAAGGGCTTCGCTTTGGAAAAACGACCTCTTCCAAAATCCCAAAATGTGGATCTCTACTACACATTCCCTCAGCAACACAGAAAACGAATTCTAGGCATGGAGATATGAAGAAACGATAGGAAAATCATGAGGGTAAAAAGCCCAGCAATCTCAATTGCATAAGGGAGACAATACGACCTCTTAAAACCCCCAAAACATGAATCCATGCTGCACATGCACACAAAAACACAAGAATGATTTTCCAACCATGGAGAACAACGGTAAAGTTGCATAAAACATGGAAGAGAGAGCTAAGAAAGCTTCAACTACGTGAGAGAGGCAAATGTGAATGAGAATGGGTGAGGAATGAAATACATGGGTGAATAATGGTTTGGGCATGCATTTCCAAGCATTTACTTTCCCAAGAATTCAAAGAAACGTTTTCCAAAAATGGGTGACTCCCCAAATTCGAATTTGAATCCCAAACTCTTCCCATCCCCATGCATTAACTTCCCCAACCAATTTCTAAATGACTGGCCACAAAAGACAAAATAGGTAGTTGATAGTTTTATAGGTTCTCCCTTAGACATTTGGCTTTTCCCCATTGGCTCAAAGGTTTGAATGTTTTCCCTCCCTATTCCTTGTGAAATCATGCCCCCATCTCTTTAACGTTGCGACGCATAGCTAGTTGTGGTATTTTTATTAATTTGCATTTTACATGATGTCTCAAAACATATTGTGCCTGGCTAGCACATAAACCATCGACATCGATTTTAATGGTCGATACATAAGACACTAAATCCATGGTGGGGCCTTTGCCTTGAGCTCTACACCATGATTAAATAACGATATTTACATCATATGCAATTCAATACCATGGGGTCAAAACCGAGGTGTTACACTGAAGATGTAGCAGCAGGAGCTGTTGGAAAAGAAGTACATTAATCCAAGTGTGTCTCCTTGGGAAGAACCCGCTATGTTTGAGAAAAAGAACGATGGTACACTCTGGTTGTGTTTTGATCATAGACAACTAAGCAAAGTCACTGAGAAGAACCAATACCCTTTTCCTATAATAGAGTGATAATAGATAACATATTTGATCAAATGAGAGAAGCAAAGGTGTTTTCCAAGATTGACTTAAGGTCTGGTTACCAACAGGTATGAATCAGGGATGAAGATGTTCATAAGGAAACCTTCAAAGAAAGGTACTTGGACAAGTGTGTTCTTGTTTTCCTTGATGACACTCTTACTTATTCAAAGAATGAAGAATAACTTGTAGAACAGTTGAGGCCAATTTTGAAATTGCTCAGGAAGCATAAGTTGTATGCAAAGTTGAGCAGATGTGACTTCTATGAGGATATAATTCATTATTTGGGTCACATTATCTTAGATAAAGGAATATCTATAGACCCTAAAAAGATTGAGGCCATTATGAGTTGTCCTGCTCAAAGAAAGATGACAGATGTAATATCTTTTGTGGGACTTGCAGAGTATTGCAGGAAGATCATTGAAGGATACTCTACAGGTAAAGTGGATCCTATGTATAGGTTGAGGAGGCCTGCATGTGAAATTGTAGTTCCATGAGGAGATGCCCCTCGTATGTATGTACAACCATATCAGAACTTCCTGAAGACTGCAAGAAGAATGAACTGAATAGAGAAGTATGGTTGTGCCCAATGAAACCAAGTCAAAAAACTGCCATGTGCTATGAGAAGGATCTCATGACTGGAATCTAATTTCTGAACATAATAGATTTTAAATTTTGTTGTTGATTTCTAATTGACTGTTTGGCTCATCTAAAATGGTGTCAAGATGGCATGTTGTATGTGAATGTCCAGGTTTGGGCGGTATGTGTAGGTAGGGGATAAGTGCTCCCACTTGCAAAAGCCAAACAATATGAGGATGGCCTCATGGTTGCAAAAATATGATTTTATGTAGGAAGCATAATTGTGAATCCAGATTTTGACTATTAAAGATATTGATCATTTGATATTTGGAAATTTACCTATGCATGAAATGGATTTGAAAATCTGTGATTGAAATTTTTATGATGACATCTCATGTGAACTCCATGCTAGTATGTAACACAGGTGAGATGATGGGAGTACACCCTTGGAGCACATAGCTTCTCGGGAGGATGTGTTTGAGATAGATGGCTCCTATGGAAGGATGTATATGGGTACATAGCTTCACGCCCCAGCCAGCTAGGCACCAGGATGCATCACTGGGGACGCCCAGGGTGTAAGACATCCGGATAGACTTCCTTCCACACACATTCATGCCGTAAGGAGACTATCACGAGAGTGGGGGCTCCATGAAGAGAATAACCCATAGGTATTATGGTGTCTAGAAAGGAAGCACCTGAGCATTGGTAAGCACTTGGATGAGGTATTGAGCCCTTAAGCACCCAGAGAGGTGTTAGGCTCTGGAGTAGGGCTACCAGATCTCGATTGAGAGATTCTATACATATAAGTATTTGGTTTACTTAGCAATTTTTGTTGTTGTTGATTTTTCTGTAAATACACATGAGCATATAATGTAGCCATGGTTTTGAAAATCTTGTTATAGATTGCATCCTAAAGGAATGAATATGACATGTGAATTAATTCGTTGTGGTGTTTGGAAGGGAAGCACCTGAGCTTGGTGAACACCTAGAGGAAGTGTTAGGCTCTAAAGCAGAGTTGTCAGACCTGGGTTGAGAGATATTTTTAGGTGATCCGAGGCTTTTCAAAACTTGGCTACCTTTTAATGCACACCCTTGCGAGGGGTGGGGGAAGGTTTTGTGGGTGCCATGGTTGTATAAAGCCACGTCGGATACCTGTGGAACCAAAAGAAGATACTTATGCAGATAAGTATTTGAATTACTTATTTATTTTATGCCAATATACATGTGCATGTGATTCATCCATGACTTTTGAAAAATATTGTGAAGTTGACATGATCATTGACCCATTGCTTGGGGCTTGAGCATAGGTACTGCTGGTTGCCAAAGACATTCGAGATGTACCAAGCTGTGGAAAAGGATTCTCCAAGACCAGAAAGAGACTAGTGGTATGGATTGATGAATGCAATCAAGGACCTAGAATATTTCTAGATTGTACCATTGGACAGATAAAGGTGGAGGAGCACCACGGTCCTGATAAGTCCACATGGGAGCTGGAGGGTGCCATGTGGTTAGTGAACACATTTTTGTTTAAGTGTGTGGAGCACTGAGGGCGGTAGCCGTGTAGCATTTTGTTTAAGATGGTAAAGCACTAAGCACAGTGATGTTGTAAGGGGGAGGGGATTGTAATACCCTAGTTTTGACCCCATGGTATTTAATTGTACATGATGTAAAAATTGTATTGAGATCATGGCATGGAGATAAAGGCCAAGGACCTGCCATTGATGAACGTTTTGTGGATAGGTGATCAAGGATGATACCTATGGTGATAGTGCTAACTCAAGCACAGTATATATATTTTGATATATCATGTAAATGTACAAATTAATAAAATACCACAACTAGCTATGGAACTGCAACGTGAAAGAGATGGGGGCATGAATCTATAAGGGAATAGGGTGGGGAGTCAGTAAACCCTTGAGCCAATAGGGTATGACCAGATGTCAATGGGGAAACCCGTGAACCTCAGCTACTTTTTCCCTCTATCCTCAACCATCAATTTCTTCTAGAAGTTGGTTGAGGCAGTTAATGCCTTGGGCATAGAAAGGCATGGTAGTCTGATGGCTTGACTGAGAAAGCTTGCAGGTCTGCATCCTGGGAGGTCACGTTCTTGCTTCTGTAGCAAGAAAACCTACATGGGGATGTATGCACGTTCCCTCATCCCCTGGGTTGCGCTGAACATTGGGGGAATTCATTCATTCACACTGTTCATGGAGCTGCTAGGGAGAGTCATGTTTTGTTCCTACGTGTTGTGCGTCCATCTTGCTGCCTGAGGACCATATTTTGTTCTGACTTGTTCATCGTGCAGCAAGAACCGTGCCCTTGCTCTATTTTATTTTCTGAACCGCTTACCCTAGATCTGACAGTCGTGTATGTTCACTTTCTGGAGTCATAGAACATGTTATCTGCAAGTATTTTCCTTTTCCAAATTAAGGGCAGTGGACATCACTTGATTTCATGAAAGAGTGCTCCTCTGAGTTTTCCCCATTGCTGTGGAGAAACGCTCCATTTTCTTGAATGGTTTGTTTCACTCTCTTGAGTCGTGGAAGGCGTTTCCGTAGTGGTATTCTCCATGTTCCAGAGTGAAACCTGTAGGGTTGTGTTTTCTTTGAGGATTGTTGTGTAGATAATCCCTATTTGGTTTAAAGGCTTAGGAGTGGAGTAGGGACAGAATTGGCTGATAAGCATAGTAAAGAGAGGAACCACACAAAAAGAACAAAAGGGGTTGGTAAATCCGGCCTACACACCCAAGAGAACACTAGAGGGAAGGTATGGCCTGAAGGACTGTGTAAGCAGGGAAAGGAATACTTCCTTGTGTAGGGTGGGGTAGAGTCATGGAGACAAAGATGAATCTAGTGTAGGTATCCTTAGTTCTAGGGTTGAACTCACTAGCTATCACTTCTACCTATCCATTTCCTTAGCATCCTGATAAGCGCAATTGTTGCACTAGTGGAAAATGAGAGATTAGTGACCAGGAGACCAAAAATTTTGGTCACCATAAGTTTTTTCAAGAGATAAATGACCAAAATTGATAAATCTAAGTGAGTTAACTAAAAAAGACCAAGATAAATGACCACTTTTGGTCACGGGATAAAAACCAACTAAAAACAACCAAGGTAAATGACCAAATTTGGTCACGGGATATCTAGATTAAAAATGACCACATAACAATTGGTAATTTATTTGGTCATTTTTAGTCGTCACTTCGGTAATGAAAAAAATTACAAATTTGACAATGAATTTGTACATTTTACTAAATTCTAACACCGTAGATGGATTCAGAAGGGGGTCTCTCAATCCATTTGCAGTGTTAGAATTTAGTAAATTCTAACATATATATAATATATATTTACACGTCCCTATATTTAAAAAATTAAATTTATGTAACCCAGCTATATGTTAATTATATCCTCTGTTATTCTCATCAAGATAGAGACCCTTGAGACCCCTTAAATAATATAGGTTGGGTCTCAACTATATCGACATGTTTCTAAAGTGTTGAAAAATGACATCACAGGAGAACGTAGTGAATTTTTTTGTAAAATCATTCCGCCTGCACAATCATGTTTAGGGAGATATGCTTATAACATCTGTAATATCTCATTTCTCCATTTACACTTTTGTATAACCCTTCGACAATTTTGTCAAGTTGTGTCTTTTACATCGTCATGATAGCCGAGTTAGTGTCGTGTCTAGGATATTGGTCATTTCTCGTTAAAAGCATCCTCATGTCTTGAATTTTATGCCACTGTGTTCAACTTATCGAACTTATTATGATCATATTTCATTTGGCCAAAATCGTCATCATTTGACCCTTTCGACACTCACTTGAAGTTTCGGTAAGTAAGAGTATTTTGCATCTCATTAGTTGAAATATGCCTATTTTGTGCCTCCCGATTAATTTGTGGATATTGTCTTTAATGGATTTAACACCCTCATAAACCCCCAAAAAACCAAAAATTCCAAAAAATGATAATCGAAAACTGGATTTTTAAAAATTATGAACAATTTTTTTTCAAAATCGTGCCTAAAAATTTCTATCTATTCCAACCCAAATTGTAGAATTTTTAGATTATAGGTTTTACCACACATAAAAACCACCAAATATATATATAAAACAACATTAAAAATAAACAAAATTTTAATACCTACCCAAAAAATACATAAAACAAATAACACAATTACTATATGAAATAAAACAAAACATAAACATAAAACAAATAAAACAAATACTATAAAACAAATAAAACAATTACTATGAAAAATAAAACAAAACATAATGAAAAAATAAACAAAATTTTAATACCTACCCAAAAAAACATAAAACAAATAAAACAAATACTATAAAACAAATAAAACAATTACTATGAAAAATAAAACAAAACATAATGAAAAAATAAACAAAATTTTAATACCTACCCAAAAAAACATAAAACAAATAAAACAATTACTATGTGAAATAAAACAGAACATAAACATAAAACAAATAAAACAAATACTATAAAACAAATAAAACAATTACTATGAGAAATAAAACAAAACATAATGAAATACTTTTGGCGAGTTAAACATGGACTGGGCCATTTGAACCCTCCACCTCCACTGGGCCATTTGAACTCTCAACTTGGACTCTGCATAGATTAATAGAAATGAGCAAGATGGATAGGGACCCTTGACACTACGCGAAGACATGAGAGAGTCTTCCTCCAGATCCTAGAGGAGGTGCTATGGCCCAACACCGCCATTGATGTTTTTGTCCTCAAGTTTGAAGACATGTGCTTCAATGTCAGCCAGGGCCGATTGGGGAAAACCCATTGGGGCCAAATCACCGATGTTGTTAATGCTTCCTGCAGATCATTACAGTGGATTCCAGTGCAAATACAAGTGGAATGTTCTCAAGAAGTCCTACAACAAGCCAAAGTTGCATGGGGAGACTTCCAGGTTTCTGTTCTATAAGCACATTGAGCGCATTGTGCACAGGGCTTTTGGGAATATTACTATCCCTTTGCTTGAAGATTAGGAAATGCCGACAATGGTAAGCTTATAGTTTACTGCACTGTTCAAGGGGTTCTTCTTGTACAGGTCGACGCAAATATTTTCTTGGTAGACTTTGGGGATCTGTCTCCACCTATTCCTCGAGCTCTTGAATTTACAGATAACGTTCAAGTATCGGATCCCCTCATAGACTCTCCACTTCTTTTGTTGAAGGTTCGTATTGTGGTTACTTTTCAATTCGTTTGGAGAAAGTTGGTGATCAATGAATTGACTTTTTTGTATTTGAATCTGTGATTGATAGGTAACTCTTCTAAAATGTGGAGGCTTCATATTAGGTTTGAATTTCAGCCCCTGCCTTACTGCTGGCATTGGAATCGCTCAGTCTTTGAGAGCCAGAAGCTTCATATTAGGTTTTCATTTCAACCACTGAGTTACTGATGGCATTGGAATCGCCCAATTTTCATTTCAACCACTGGGTTACTTTCTGGGAAGAAGCTCCATGAAGAAGAAGAGGAAGTGGAAGAACACTTCCTCAAGTCTTTTGTTGGGCCACCAAGAACACTTTCCCCAAGATTTTTTTCTGAAAAAATCCAGTTTTACTTTGTTGGGCTATCAAGAACTTGTTAACCCAAATTTCATATCAAGTTTGTTCGTCTGCTTGTTGTTTTTACCCTAGAAGTTATTCCTAAGCTAATTGAAGATTGTCTGATTGATCTCTTAGGTCTGATGGGCCAGTCCAACTCTTCTTTATCTCCTCCATCATTGGGTTTTTTTGTGGAGAATAGTGAGGTTGAACAGTTTGTTTTTTATCCAGAACAGGATCTCAGTCTATGTTTACAAGATGAATTCTCGGCCTCAATTTTCCAAAAGCTCGCATACGAAGATGGAAATATGTGTTCCCTAGTCTGCAGTAGATGGCATCATATTGAATTGAAAAGCAAGCAACGTCTTTTTCTCCAGGATCGAGCTGATATTTTCCGCCCGCCCCCCGATCTAATTATGAGATTTGAACATGTGACTGTTCTGGCTCTGAAATGCTCCAGAAAATTTCCCATTATTGACAACAAGGATCTCACTGTTATTGGAAAGAGTTTCACTCATCTCAAGAAGATCAAAATGAAGGGATGCATTGAGATTACTGATGAGGGTATAGATTCCTTCTAACTCGAATGTGGTCCTATTCAGAAATTTTCTTGCGGTTCATGTGGATTCAGAGGAAAGAGTTTAAACTCAATACTTGAGAATTGCAACGAACTGGAAGATCTTATAGCAAAAAGGCTCAGAAGATTAGATGGTCAAACAGAAAGAATAGGCTCAGGGAAAGGTAAGCTACATAGATTGTGTCTTAAACATATTTATAATGGGTATTTGTTTTCCCCACTATTATCGGGCTCCGAGTGTTTGAGGAAGCTCATTTTGTCACGGAATTCTGAGTATTGGGATCAAATTTTGGAAAGCAGCACTATAAATTTGCAACAGCTGACATAATTGCAAATTGAAAGCATGCATTTAGGTGAGAGAGGTTTGATGGCTCTTTCAAAGTGCTCAAAGATGGAAGTATTTTATATGAGCAGGGTGTCTGATTATACTAATCGAATTATTTATGCATTTATAGGTAATTTGAAAACCAGAGGCTCATCAAATGGAGGTATTTTGTATTTGTTTATTCGTAAAGGTTAATTTTTCTGTTTGATCAGATCTATGATAGGTAATTTGAAAACCAAAAGCTCATGATGTATTTGTAGAACGCTGGTGTTTGTTTACCAAACACAGCCATACATCTTAGGGCTTCCTTGCCATGATTTGGTTAAAAACATTCTCTTCTAAACATATTATGCATATTTTTATGCTTGTGTTGAAAACCAAGACAAAACACTTTCAGATATACATACTTGCATTTTGTTAAAAGATTAGATTCATCTTTTAAATTTTAGATGAACAACTAATAGAAATTTATTCAAATGTTTAGCACCCAATCCAAGTCTTTACTATCCAATTGTTTTCACAGTGCTTGAGGTTGGGATTGGGGAAGAGTTGGGCTTGAATAACTCTGGGACACTTAAGTACAATTTGTAAAAGCCAAGATGACCCTAAAATTGAGAAGCAATACCCAGAAGGATCAAGCTGTTGCATTTCTTTGGTTGTTGACAGGAAGGCTTTTCTACTTAATCATATTGCTGAAAAGGCAATAGTCAAATCACCAGAAAACCAAATCAAAATCCATCATACACAGCCCATATTTTGAGCAGAAACCCAAATCAAAATCCATCATACACAACCCATATTTTGAGCTGCAATTTGTATAGATTCAGATTTAGACTTGGAATAATATATGAAAAATATGAAAAAGATAAATAATCATATTGTTTAATCATCAATGTCTATTGTCAAAACTGAAGTCTCCAAAATTTGCCTGGGACACATTTGATTATTGAGACATTCGAAATTGCAGGGTGTGTTGTAATCATCGATAAGTTCTGCAAGGACTCCGCTACGGCGTTAACAGTTTGGAAAAAATATTTGGTGTTTAGCTGTAGCGGCTTCATTGTGTTCGATCCCGGTAGGAACATCATCTTCAAAGTGGATAACTATTGTTTGGATCCCAAAAATGAAGTTGTTCTCATGGACACTGTAGGAATTGCTCTCCTCATAATGCGACATAAGGTATATATCAGATGCCTCTATTGGATTTCCAGTGCTTGCAGTTCTTGTAAGGAAAGAATAATCTATAATTAAATCAAGGCAATGAATTGTATTATTGTATGTGAAACAGAGGCCGAGTCTGCATAATGAATGGCAAGGATTCTTAGGAGATTTCCAAGACGCCCAAAAACTATTTTTTGTGGCGAAAAGGGTGGCATCTTTGCTGATTCCCACAAATAATAATTTAGCAGAGTTGTATATGTAGGGTACTGCTTTCGCTAAAAGTAAGCAAAAGAAACACTCTGACTACCATATCGAAGGTTGTTATTCCAAGCGTTCCTTCACCTTTCTCAACAGATTTGGCGACGTAGTTGCAGAGGTCTTTTCCAGGTAATTAATTGATGCCCTATTTCTTATATATTCACACTATATTGCAGCGTGTTAGTTTGAAGTTGTGAAAATATTTTCGACTTTAATGAAGGTGAAGCCAAAGCAGGTGAGATTTGATAAGATACAGCTGGGTGGAGATGTGTTCAATCTGGTTGTGTGGCCTGGATACGATCAAGCATTTGTTATGGGGTTGATTATCATTCTAGATCAGATAATGCCATCCAACTGATTCGATATGATCGATTCTACAAAGAAGTAGAATGTAGAATGAAAGTTAACGGAATAGATATATTTTAGTTTTATTTATTTATAAGGTTTTGCAGTAGGGTGTAGCAACCAATTCCCACTGAAAAGAATACCGTTTCAGGTTTTCCTTCTATTTTGGTATTGGAGTTGCGGGTGAAGCAGTACTGAAGAGGATGGAGAATCCAACCCTCTGGGCATACGCAACAATGCCTGAATAACATTCAAGTTAGGAGAGTCCCCTCGTCTTGGGATACACAACAATTACTGAATAACATGCTAGTTAGGTCTCCCCGTTTCGCTGTGACTAGTGCCATTTTCAGGAAGAATTTTGGGGCAGAAAATGTACTAAACATATTTCTTTGGCACCTCAGATTAAGAACCTTTACCCTTCACCGTTAGTCTTTAGTCAATCATAGTACAAAACCTGCATAACAAAAAAAAATAGATATTCATTCATCTCTTTGAATAGCAAGGTTAAAAAGGTTATCACCATGAATTTAGAGATTTCTGAGAACATCCAGCTAGGTTATAATCAGGAATCTATAAATTTCTCTAATACCCAAGTATAGCTTCAAATTTCTCTAATACCCAACTATAGTCATGAAGTTAGAGATGTAAGGGTTTTGGTGTGACATTTCCAACCAAGTTGAAAAAATATAAATGTTTTAAATTGAGTTTTTACATGTATAATTTTTTTGGATATGTTCTGATTTTTGTCAACTTCCTTTTAGTGAAATTGTCATTTAAAATTTTGGGAAAAAGTTTTAGTTTCTTACTCGGTCCTTTCCTTATGAGTCGTGATGTGCTCAATTTATGTGTCATATAATCATTTAAAAAGTGATTGAGACATAAATTGATTATTGTCTTGGAACATCTCCAAAATCTACCTGGGACATCTGTAAAATCTACTTCAAAATCTACCCAAAAGTCCCTGAAATCTGTTGGGGATGTTTTTTGTACGACCAACAACTCACCAAGTCTCCAATGAAGTCCCCAACATATTGTAGATGTTCTTAGGGTACGGGTTTTTTTTGCCTCATTCTTGTTTGAGCATTAGTGTAACACTCAGGTTTTTCAAAATGCTAGTGGCTTGCATTCTGAAGCCTTGTGCATCTGGACTTAGACAGAGTTTTGAGGAGGTCAATCATTGAGGTAGAGACCCATAGAGAATCATAAATAGAAATATAAGTATAGTGGAATAGTCATTATATTGTCTTGATATTATGATAATGGAGCTAGTGAAACTATTTCTTTGGGTTATCACCAGTATAGCAACAAAGATATCGTTCAAGGCATTTGTTCACAACTTTTGTGTTGTCATTTGTTTGGTGACTGTAGGTTGTATTATGTTGAATTCTCTTACAACAAGCCATAATAACTCCCTATTTGTATTTGTGAACTTGCAATGATGGAGACAGTTGTCTTTAAAAATGCATGCAACTTCTGTATTTGATTCATGTAGGTAGTAGCCAATTTGGATTCAGAAAATGTGGCCTGAATTGGCAAAAAATTGCACATATATATATGGTTAGATCAGGGACTAGAAACATGGTATGTGTCGTTGGATATCTAAAATCTGACAATAAACTCTATTGTTACATCTTCCCATATTTGGTAAGGAATTTGTAGTGGTTGCAATAGGCTCGGTTACTATAAATATCCAAAATAGATTTCATGGTTGTGAGATCTAAGAGTTAATAATGAGTGGGGATAATCCCCTCCTTAGGTTGGGTACTATCCACAAAGAGGAGGTGGAACTTGAACTCACATTTTCTACACAGAGGAAAGGGATTTCCTTCCCTTTGCTATCCAAATTCTGTATATAGCGTACATAAATTTATATGAGACTACAATAAGTAGCAAAATACTAGGGGAAAAACACACTCTTTCCTCTTTATGCTTTTGCCTTCAGTTTCAGATTTTTATCACTAGCTGATTTCACAATTGTAGGTGAAATCCCTGAGGTTAACTTTCATTCTTTGGCTGGATGGAAAGGGAAGCTTGGTGGTGTCCCTTCAACTTCGATGAGAACCTTTTCTTGAAGGGTAGAAGAATATTGAAGAAAAAACTAGTCAGTGTACACTAAGGTGCCCCCTTGGAGCTTTATGGTGGGATGAGACTTCTAGACTCTTCTAGTATGGGAGGAGTTGTAGAGAAGTGTTATTGCACAGTAGTCATAATGAAAATATTCGACATTCTAGGGTGCATAGCAGAACAATAGATTCCCTTCATATTTTTATGAAGGAGAATCGATAACTTGATTGTTCTTCCCTCGGGTATAAACAATTTCAAAATGGAAGTCTAGCAAAGATGGAAGTTGTAATCAGCTAAATCTGATACCTATAATTGCAAATAGTGACATGGCATGACAAGAGATGGTGAAAAACTCATTGGTGTCAGTTGGTATACTGTTTGGGTGAGGATTTGCACAGAATGGATTATAGCCGCACTGTACATTTGGTCTCTGGTTTCTCCTCACCTATTCCATGACAAGGAGTTCTTTTGAAATTTTAAGTGGATACTGTTAAAGCTTCATTTTCAAAAAGTGATATCCCAAGAACATGAAGCTTACAGATGCAAGAACTACAAAGGAAATACCTATCCAAGAATCTTGTGTACAATTTCAAAATGGAGCCCGCACTATCAAATTCCCATTTCAAGCATATGCAACTTATAGAAGGTTTTTACAGTTATTGCATAATGATAATACATATCACATACCTTACTTGATTTATATATTTCGTAAGTTGGTATTCTCAAAATAAGTTTCTTTGGATGTGTGTTAAACCCAGAAAGTTCCTGTAGTCTAATTGTCCTTTTTTATAAACATTAATAAAATTATGCCATTGTTATGATGTTTTGATTGATTTTCTTGCTTCTTCTTAAGAGTGAGGCCTAGAAAATGATTTTTTTTGTTCATTGGATATCTCGTGGTATGTGTTGAGAATATGTGTTTTGTGTGTAGTTTTGTAGATTACTTAGACCATCTTTTGCTTGATTCAAGTAACCATAATAAATTAGAGTTGGTGTAAACATATTATGGAGAGAAATGCACTATATTTGATCGGCAGTTATGCCCTTACTTTGCTATAAAGTGGAATAAGAGAGTGCATTTCCTACATTGTTAATAATTCCAGCTATATGAAGATAACTAAAATTTTGTTTTTCTAATTAGTTAAAGGTTCTCTTTGACCTAAAATCCATACAAACAAGGAAACCAAATACATAGCTGCGTAGAAAGAACATTGATGACAATTTCAGCTATATGAAGACAAATTCTGCAGGGCTTGAGATCCTCACTAGGATCAGGTATTGATTATTTTAACTGAAAGATGTATGTTGAATATTGTTTTTTAATCAAGGGGAATTTTTGAAGTAGGAAGGCACTGGTACTAAGCTTGTATGCATGTATGGAACTGTGCCTTTGCTATCCCCTAATCATGTTTCAAAACAAATATCAGACCATAAATATCTTAGATTCACTTTACATTAGCTAGCATCTTGTTTTTGAAAGTACATTTATTTTGCTGATTCCAAAGGTGAGGTATGCATAATACATTTGCAATTGCTTACAGGACTTAAACATAATGAAGCTCTTATGTTTATTTATTTGAAAGATGATTAAAAACAGAATCATATTATTTATTTGAACCTCTTATATTTATTTCATCAGGTCCATCCAGCAGATGTGAACATCATAATCCCGATGATACTTTTGTCACCAGCTGCCAGCATCATATATGCAGGGTCTACTTAAAGTCTAATGTGGCATCTATAATTGAGAACTCAATGGAGATGTCAGAACCCTCATATGTTTATCTCAGAGTACAATTGCAATGCCCAAGGTAATGTATAAGCATCTTACAAGGCATTTGTGGAAACTTTTGACTGGTTGTGCTGAACATGGCAGTTGGAGTTTAGGCAATCAAAATGCATCTAGACAGGACTACACATTTAAGTTTTTTCACACCAAATTTTGAAAAAGATCCACTTATGTTATCATATTTCTTGGACCTTGTTGTATTGATATGTGTATTTTTCATGCCAAGTAAACTAACTAATTAATACTCCTCAAAAAAGGAATTTTCACTACAAATTTACCTTCAAAACTACATGATTAATTTCTGTCGCAAATTTTTCTTACATCAGTTATATGAGGACAATATTTTTCCACAATTGTCTCACAATTGTTTTCTATCTCACACTTTTTGGAGGAAAAACATCAATTGTCTCACAATTGTCTTAGGGAAAATGATTCTAGAAGATTTGAGTGGGCATCGAGGTGCCTGATGAAAGTTCTCAAAGACTTGCATTAGACAATGATATTGCCAAAATACGTGAAGTAGATTCAACTACCACTAACATGACAAATGCTACTGAGTGCTTGGTTTTCCTCTTCAACAAATCTTAAGCATCTTCTCTTTCTTACCAGTTAATTATTCTCTCTTGTATTTCTTTGATATGACAATGATTTTCTTGGATATGTTAAGCTCTTGTATTCCCCATATATTTTGTACTTGTTAACTCTGTTTTTTCTCAGGAAAAGGGAGAAATTTTCTTAACTTTTATAATTGAGAAAATATATTTATATTTCTTACCATGTGGTAGGTGTGGACTAGAGCTCAGTAAAACAAATTTAGTTGAGCTGCTTGATGTTGATACTGTGCAAAACTATGAGAATTCACTGTGGATTGCTTACAAAAATATTTACGGTTCAATGGCGAGGTCAGATATGATCAATTGTATCAGGTGTCAGCAGAAGAAGGCAATATTATCTATGAGGATGTCTTCCAACAAAGGAAAATGTATGATGCTTTTATGTTTTAACAGAGCGGGGAAATAAATCATGATTTCAAGCTTGCAAACTGGAAATTTAAATCTAGAGAATTATCTCCTTTTTTATGAATATAGATAGCAAGGGAAGATGAATCAGTTGTTGTTTTATGGTCCTCTTCATCCAGAACTACCACAGATGTACATAGATAATTGAATTCTTGTCCTCTATTTTCTTTTCTTTCATCAGTTTCCATACTGAATAGAGGTGTTACAGGGAAGGAAAAGACTGATGATGCTGTAAATCAATTGGTGAGTCTACTAAGGGATGGAAATGTGCATTCTCCAGTATTTTGTGTATGTACAAAATGTGACTTTTCTTGGTGTGCTGCATGTGGGTTGTCCAATTCCCAGTCTGAAAGAAAAGGAAGGAGAGGTAGTCATGTTTGCAGGGAAGCAGAAAACTACAGAATCTATGGGATAATGGCAGATCTTTAATCAATTCATACTGAGTACACCAAAGGAACTATTAACTCTAAGGAGTATGCAACAGGAAATGTCAACTCTAACGAGTATGCAGCAGGAAATGTCGACTCTAAAGAGTATGCAACAGTAAATGTTGACTCTAATGAGTATACAACACTAAATGCCAACTCTAATGAGTACACAATTGGAAATGGTCAACTTTCATGAGTATGCAACAGAAACTGGTAACTCTGATGACTATCCCACAGAAATTGTTAACTCTGGCTACACCACAATAGCTGTTAACTCTATTGAGTATACCCCAGTAACTGTTAACTCTAACAGAAAACTTAGCATTGCACCTCATGATTTTGATCATGAATGGACAACTACAGTATCAATGGGTGGCTATTGGTCCCCTTTTGATAGAACAAATCATGGGAATAAAACTATTTGGAGTGCTGGTACTAGATTTGGTGGTTGCAGAAGTGAAACTAACCCTGACGAGAAAATGAGAAATGTTGAAAAGGAACTCGACTATCGGGAAAAAACTCTATTGACATCATTAACAGATATTCTTAACAACAAAGCTATGGAACAGTCTCATGGCTCTCATCCTTTCTTAGGTTTATCAACCTATGTTCTTCTGAGTCAGGAAAATATTCTTGACCGAGTTTTAGAATACTTTATGATCAATGATTCCATGTTAGACATATGTGCAAGGAGCAAGCTCTATCATCAGCTGGTATCCCTATTGACAGCTATGAAACAGTATCCGGATCTCCTTTTAATATTGATGGGATCCTGCTTGGAAAGTGACAGAAGTGATAGTTCCAATCATAACATTGGAAGTGATGGTTCTTTAATTGGTAAAATGAAGAACATATATGATCAATCCAAAATTATCATGAGAAAATTCCCAGGAGGAATTGATTACAGAAATGTAGAAGCTGATGTTGGCATTGCAAAATGTCTCTTGGAATGCTACGAGGGATTGGCAGAAGCAGCTCAGAACCAAACATCTACCATACCACGAATAATATCTATTTCAGATGGGGAATATATTGAAATGACAGAGTGCAGTGAAGCTAATTCAGATCAGTCAACATCTGTTTCAGTGGAGGAAAGCCCCAATGATGAAACTTGTTCAAATCAACATAAGAAGGCTTTGATGTATAAAAACAATTTGAATCCACTCCAATTCCTGGACTGTTCCTTGATTGGGGCAGGTTTTCCATGTCACACTTATAGTAACAAATTCACTGGGTCAGGAGAAAATCGTCAGAGCATTGATAATATAGGTGAGCACAATAAAAAAAGGATGATATATATTACAAAAGAAATAGCTTCCTTTTTTTCTTTCTTTTTTTTCAATCGAAAAAAATAGTTCCTTGGTATTCAATTGAATCAAAAGAACCTTTTACATATTCAGTTAGCATTGTAATACCCCAAGGGTTAGCAAGAAACAAGTGACAATCTCAGTACAAAGCATACACATACTTCATAAACAAAAACAGAACAAGAAGAGAATATTAGAGATACCCTAAGCACCTGGGTATCAATACAAAAGAAATAGCTTCCTTGTCGACAAGTCTTCCTCTAGAGTGGGATTCCAGCATACATGTGCGAGTAGATTCCAGTAGAATGGATTTTTTGAAAGCTTTAATTGTGGGTCCCAAAGGAACTCCATACCAAAATGGAGTATTTGTATTTGACATTTATCTTCCACCAGGTATGACTTGTTTCTGAGTATTTATTCTTTCGGTTTTCTGCCTTTGCCATTTAATTTGTGTACTTCTGTTTCATCTCTTTCACATTCAAAATACTTGTTAACTACTAACCCAATTTCCTTTTCCTTAACTTATAAATGACAATGATATTTAGAATTTAAATTCTATCTTGTTCGCAATGGCCTCAAAAATACATACAAGCGAACACTGTAGATCACCTTCAACCCATGGAAATCCTAACTCCAGTGTGTGTGCATCTGCAGCATAATATTTGGGGTCTCTCTTAGGATTCAGTAGCGAGGAGTGTTATCTCTTAGGAGTGTTTGTAAATATGATCTGAATTTCACGTGTTTGTAAGAATGACTATGTTTATCTATGATTTTTTATTTTTCCAAAGCTGAATAATGCTGCTACTTCTAATGATCAGAATAATGCCACTTCTCAATGATCATTAATACGTACTGTTAACACCTCTACCTAGCAGAGGGTCGAAGAGACCATGGTAAAGAGGAAATAATGGTTGCTTGAAAAACTTTGGTTAAATATTATGGTATAAAAGTATGACAAAGGCGAGTAAGCGACGAATTACCACATAATCCAACAGTGTAAAGCGAGGAAATGAAGATCAACGGCTTATAATATGTCCGCTTTATGAAGATGTGAGAAGGATAAAGACATACCGGGTGTTCGATGAGATATGAAGATCAACGATCACAGATCCGGCTTGATGAAATCTATGGTCATTGCAAACTTCGCCTCGCAGACTTGCACGATTGATAAAACGAAGAAGCTCAGCGGAATGGGGTACATGTAGCCTCATCCGACGACTAGAAAATAAAGGGAGAATACATCGACGATCATTGACGGATCCGAAGCGGGAAGTTGTGCGGTGGTTGGAGATAAAAGGTGGTAGCGGAATCGAAACCATGGTACATGCGGCAGATTGTGGTGCATTCCGTGGGCAAAAGCAGTTTGGCGGAAACCGCTGAAGGGGGCCTTCGGAGTGGGGTCCTATATAAGTAAAGTTGACTTGTTGAAGAACTATTTTTTATTCGCGCCAGACGAATGAAAAGGACCTGCGTGCTCGCCACCCTCTAACAGTCAATCTCGAATACATGCGGTCATAGTAACAGGTAAGTCTCGAACGCCCGAAATTCATCCACCGAATTACTGTTGTTGTCTGAATTATGGACAAAGGAAAATATTTGCAAGGGTTTAGTCGTATTTTGGACGATAGAGAGGAATACCTGGTTGACAGGGACAGAGGAGTATGTGACCCTTTCTTGTCTGTGGGAAGTGTATCAGTTAGCAAAGAGAGATTATGGCAATACAATTCGCAGGGTAATGATATCCTAAATGCGTGTAAATCATTTTTATATCATCTTGCTGTTGAGCAGACCCTGCATTTTCCCGAGTTTGCAGAGTGGTGCGCAATCAACTATTCTTCTTCTCAGAGAGTTATTGTAAGTTAGTCTACGTCTAGGATACTGTGTAAAATTGATGCCAAGGTCATCCGTGAAAACCTGAACTTGCCCGACAACTACCCTGATAGTCGTGAACCTGTAAACAAGTCCATTTTAACTTAGTGTACAAAAATTGTGAAGCTGAGGTTCGCTGCAAATTCTTGTCCAGCATCTTGAACGAGGGTCAGTCATTAGATGGTATTTTTCTGCCGTACCATGTTCACATTTTCAGAAATGAAGTTCAATTAGTTGTGTCCTTAGTCTGTCAAGTCTTGGGTTTGGATGATGACTGTCATGTCAATGACGTCATATTAGGCTTCTTGTTAAAAATGAGTTTGATCGGTTCTGAGTCTCAGTCAGTCCCTGTATTCATTTTAGACGAGTATATAGCAGAAGCTATACATCTCCAATTGAGTGAGTTTCCAAAAGTCAGGTTTTTTAGGTTTCAAACTTATTTGCTGAACATGTTACTATGTTCGAATGTCACCGAATTGCAGTTTTTAAGTACCATCTTCTCTTCAGATTTGCCCAAGCAAATCAACATGTTTGAATTTGCAAATTCTATCATGTCAAAAATATACAAGATGTTGTTTGATGAAGTGTTACCCCGGGTATTGGAAGAGATGAAAAGCATGATGCAATCCTCACCTGAGGATAGGGTCGGAGATTGGTTTTTGTATAAGGATTTCACTGTTTTAAGAATATATGGGTTTACTGGGGAGCCTTATAGGCTGCCTGCGTTTCTTACTCCCAGGATTTTTGCATTAGAGTATATGAGACAAAGAGTGCATGCAGAAGAAGAACACTTTGGAGCTTTTAAGAAATCTTCAAATATCAAGTTCCCTCTCAAATTTGGTTCTTTTATTTTTAAAAATAAAGGTGCTCTGGTGTTTATAGAAAAATTGTTGGAAAGCATGGAATTTCAAAGGGAGCAGAGGGTAAATTATGATCCCCATCATGTAATTTCCCTGAGAAAGCAGGCGAATAAAAACAAGCCATTTGACCACCAAGTTGTTGAAGGTCTGAACGAGACAGCCAATTTGTTTCATTTTATGGAAATTCTAGGATCTAATGAAAATACAAGCAGTAGACCGGTTGCAGTATCTCAAGTGACAGAAGGTCCTAATATTTTGGTTAAAAGAAGTATTTCTGAAGTTGAAAGCATGGAAGTGGATGAGGATGATTCACATAAAAAAGCCAAATTGTTTCAAGATGATAAAGTTTTGAGTGAAGTTATTTCAGATGATTTAAAAAGAATTGCTTTGGTTCCTACAAAATCTGTACAGGTGAGTGAATTTTATTTTGAAGGTGTAGATAATTCAGAATCAAGCCCAGTTTTCAAGTCCAAAGAGGAGCTCATGACTAGTTATGTGGAGAAACAAAAGCAGTCCCTAGAAGAGACAAGAAATCTACTCCCGCGGGTGAGGAGTTTAAATAATCCAAAAACTTCCTTGATTTCTACCAGGGATATAGAAAGAAATAGTTTTAAATTGGCCATGTTAAGTGATAAGAAGATATCAGAAATGGAAGTAAGATTAGACAATATTAGTGTACCAAACAAAATACAATTACATAAGCAAACATGAGACATTATTTATTCAGATTTATTGCATGCTATGATCAGAGTTAATAAGTTGCAAATCTTGGTAGACAAGTTGGAAGTTCAGTTAAAACATGAGAAGGTTGAAAAAAAGGCTAATGCCATTCAAATTAAAAAGTTGCAAGCAGACAACATAAGCTCAGGAAATGAAAGAGGTAACACCTAGGCAATCAAAATACTTCTAGAAGAAAAGGACAACGCCCTCCAGGTATTGAAGAAAAGGTTGAAGATCCCAAGTATAGAACATGTTCAATCCTCTGAATTATTAGCATTACAAGAGGAGAAGGACAGGATTCATCAGGACATGATGGAGTATAAAGGTAAGGCCGTGAAATTGCAAGAAGAAAGAGACAAATGGGAAGCGGAGTGGAATGAGCTGATAGCACAAATTTCCTTGCTGAAAAAGGACCAAAACGATGAAAAAGAGATCATGGAGGAATTAATGAGCTAAAATCCCACTGATGAAGACTTTTCTATTGTGAATATTGAAAAACCATTAAATGATTTTTCTGCAAATGACTTACTAGTGCCCATGTCCCAGGTCAGCCTGGAAGATGAAGAAATAAGAGAATTAAAGGTGGAAAATGAAAAAGTCAAATCCGAGCTAGCCAAAGTGACTGAAAATAAGAATAAAATATTGCAAGATAAAAGTCAGCTACAAAAGAAATTTAATGAATTGAAAGAAAGAAACATAGGAAAAGGTCCTCTCTAGGGAGCAAAGCACATAATTTGGGATACATTATCAGTAGAAATTACTAAGTTCAGGCATTATTTAAACTTCATTGATGATCAAAGTATATTGATCAATCTGGCCAATCAAAGACTAAATTTAGTAAATGAAACTATGGAGAGGAAACCCCTTGGCATAGCTCAGAACGCGCTAAATTTCTTAAATTCATTGACTTACCAAAAATTGCATGATATAGGAGTAAAGGAAAGAGTAGCAATGGTACTGTGCGCCAAAAGGTTTATTCATAAGCACCATCTAATGAGGACAGTCCAGGACAAAGCTGATGAAATGATCTCACAGGTTAATGACTTCAAATAGGCTTTCAAAGAACTATTTGAAGACGACCTTCCTTCCTTTTGGGACGAGGAGGGACGAATGTTTTCTCAAGAGCACTATCACAACTTGTTGGTACAAAGCCGCATGGATCATTCCAAATTTGATGATTTGGAAAAAGGGCTGACAGGGAAAGTCATCGTGGATAAGTTGACAGAAGATTTTGAGATATTACAGAAGTTCCTGATCACCAGGGGAGGGTTTCCTAAAGTGTCTTATGAAGCTTACATGGAGCTGAAGGTGTCCATTCGGGAGATGATTGAATATGATATTCCAAGAGCGGAGCAAAGGAGAGCCATAGAAAGATTCAAAAAAACAAAGTATATCCTTCATTCATGAAGACAGGTGTTGCGCGCTGAGGAGTTGCTTGGACGGGCCTTGTTACTGAGTTGATTTTAATTTAATGATCTGTTAGGATCGAAGCTAGTAGTTTATTCCTAGGAGTTAGGAATATAGTTACAAGACTTTGATTAAGCAGGTTATTCAATTATAAATATTCTTGGAAGATGAATCATTTTATGTATATAATTGCATTTATTTTATGTGATGGGGGTTGGAACCCATCTGGTTGTTGAATGTTTTGAAGACATATATTTTTGAATAACAATTCTGAGTGCAAGTGGGGTTATCAGAGATTCCTGCGTCATTTACATTACAGTCTATGTTGCTCCTCCATTGTGATTGTTTTTTCCATTGTTACACTCCATTTTGTTTTCTTCATATCTGAAACATAGTGTTGAATGGTTAGAATTCATACTTGTTATGCTCTGATCACCATTTCAGATATTTTACAAATATTTCTACTAAAGTTAATATAGAACTCATCTCATGGTGCTCTGTATTAATGGACTGTTCATTATTTCTTCTGTTCCACATGAACTAAATGAATGACTGTGATTGAATGGTTACCTTGCCTTTGATAAAACCTTGCGCATATGATTTGTGATATTTTTATGTGTATGTGACTCCATTGCCCAATGGTTATGTGTATTGTTTCAACCATATATACAATCTTTGAGTGTTGATTTATATCTGGCCTTGTTAAATCTGTATTTGAGAGATCCCTCTCTGGAAAGAAAAGCCAGTTTCTTTCTAAAAGTGGTTCTTGCTGTTACCTTTAGGATTTACCTTTGCAACCTGGGTGCATTTTGAGTGCTAACACGTACCTCTCATCATTTGCACCTCCTACCTTTAATTTTGAATTTGTATATAATCTCCAATTGACTTTACCATAATACACATCCAGAATTTGACGAATACACATCCAGAATTTGACATATTAACCTCCTGGTTTTACTTCTATAATTATTGATTTACAATATGCAAAAATACTTTTACTATACTAGCTCTTTATCTTCTCTATGGAACTGGGATTATCTTGGCTGTAGAAGTCAACCTTACAAAAGAGGTCACTTGCTTTTTGGTGAGGCTACACAATTATTTTCTGAAAACACAAAAATGTTCTTTGCTGTTGAATCTATTATTTTGGTAGAGAGGAACATGTCTAAAAGCTCTTTTAGAATTCTGGTAGAGGCTGAAAAGTTCCATCATTTTCTACCAACTTAATAAATATATGCTAATTCTTTTGAAAGTTCAATGCTTGTTAAGTGAAAATTGAATGGAGAGGGGAAATTGAATGTCCAGAAATAGAAATATATCCTCTTGAGAAACCTTAAAATATCTGAAGTTTGCACAAGCCTGTCCATTTGGAAATTAATATTTCTTAGGCCTGCAAGCTTCAAAGTGC
>LPNX010744486.1:164600-179919 GCA_001517045.1 Pseudotsuga menziesii
CAACTACACTGCCATTTGCAATTTACTCTGATTTATTTCAAAATCTTATGGCCTTTTTATCCATAGTGACCAGCTACGTATTCCACCTCGTTTGAAATGTGCATGAGTTTCTTCATCTCAAAATCAATATTTGTCTAGCCTGCAAGCTTTAAATTGTAAAAAAAATATATTAGAAGTACCTTCAATTTTTCTCTGTCAGTTACACTGTCGTTTGCAATTTTTACTCTAATATGTGTTTAATTTTTATGGCCTTTATACCTATGGTGACCAGGTATGTATTTCACTCCTTCCCAGCCAGACAGCTTCCAACATATAGAGTATACAAAATCAGAAAACATTAAAAATGTGTGATCATTTAACATAAGGTATCCCCATAGATTTAAACCTTTGCCTTGTCATTGCAAGCATGCTGTCTTCGTTGCTTGTCAAGGTCCCTTGAGACTTTTTTTTAAATCTTTGATAATGGTTTACTAGTAGCTTGAGATTAGATACATTATGTACACACTTCAGATATAATATAGATCAACTAGGCCTCTGTTTCTTAATCTTGTTCTATAGAGAAGGTACTAGTTCTTTTAGAAGCTTCCTTAAGTTCGGTAACTGAGCTTGTCTAGTTGGCTATGTGTTGCAGATAGGCCATCTTCAACATGAAAATTGGATAGCTCCGATATGGATTGGTTGGATTTCTACTTGTTTGTTTGACTGTCCTTTGGTTTTTAACTTTCCGTTATAGGAGAGTGGCAGCCTTGAATGCGTTATTAGTAAAATTACATTTTTCTTTGGGTCATTGAAGTTCCTATGAAATACTTGAAATACTGGGATAAGCACACTACTTGAGAGTATCTTGAATTACTGACCAGTAATAACTATTGAGTTTCCATATATATCTATGCTTTTAATAATTAGGAAAATGTCTTTGAGTTGTTTGTTAGTTTCTGAAGTTGACATTTACTTGAAATATGCCAATAAAACTTTGTATGCCAAAACTCCCTTTGTGATATCTAAATTTAGTATAAAATTTCAGTTAGACTGTCATGGTTTCCTCCATTTATTGCAGGGATCTATTACAGATGGGACAGTTTTCAACTCAAGCTTTGAGAGGGGTGATCCAATAGAATTTGAAATTTACAGTGGTCAAGTAATCAAAGGTTAGCTCTTGGGGTTTATGGTTTATAATTTTATACCTGTAATTATTGATAACTATTGGGTTTCCATATANTTTGAAGTTGACATTTACTTGAAATATACCAATAAAAATTTGTATGCCAAAAATCCCTTTGTGAGATCTGAATTTAGTATAAAATTTCAGCTCGACTGTCATGGTTTCCTCCATTTATTGCAAGGATCTCTTACAGATGGGATAGTTTTCGACTCAAGCTTTGAGAGGGGTGATCCAATAAAATTTGAAATTGGCAGTGGTCAATTAATCAAAGGTTAACTCTTAGGGTTTATAGTTTATAATTTTATACCTATAATTACTAATAACTATTGGGTTTCCATATATATATCTATGTTTTTTGATGATTAGGAAAAGTTCTTTGAGTTGTTTGTGAGTTTCTGAAGTTGACATTTACTTGAAATATTCCAATAAAACTTTGTATGCCAAAACTCCCTTTGTGAGATATGAATTTAGTATAAAATTTCAGCTAGACTTTCATGGTTTCCTCCATTTATTGCAGGGATCTCTTATAGATGGGAAAGTTTTCGACTCAAGCTTTGAGAGGGGTGATCCAATGGAATTTGAAATTGGCAGTGGTCAAGTAATCAAAGGTTAGCTCTTGGGGTTTATAGTTTATAATTTTATATGTGTAATTACTAATAACTATCGGGTTTCCATATATATNGATTTCTTTTGCACATTGCAATTACACTTGGTGGTTTGTGTCAAATTCATTGGTATGCTCATTTGACCACTATATTTGAATATTTCTTAGTAAATGCATGTAATTANGATTTTAATCATTAGAAAAAGTTCTTTGAGTTGTTTGTGAGTTTCTGAAGTTGACATTTACTTGAAATATGGCAATAAAACTTTGTATTCCAAAACTCCCTTTGTGAGATCTGAATTTAGTATAAAATTTCAGCTCAACTGTCATGGTTTCCTCCATTTATTGCAGGGATCTCTTACAGATGGGATAGTTTTCGACTCAAGCTTTGAGAGGGGTGATCCAATAAAATTTGAAATTGGTAGTGGTCAAGTAATCAAAGCTTAGCTCTTAGGGTTTATAGTTTATAATTTTATACCTGTAATTACTAATAACTATTGGGTTTCCATATATATATCTATGCTTTTAATGATTAGGAAAAGTTCTTTGAGTTGTTTGTGAGTTTCTGAAGTTGGCATTTACTTGAAATATGCCAATCAAACTTTGTATGCCAAAACTCCCTTTGTGAGATATGAATTTAGTATTTCTCGAGGGACATAAGAAGTCAAGATTGTATCGCTGCTTATAATTCATAATTGATGTCAAATTTTGATCTATTATTGCATCTTTATTTGAGATACAATCAAAACATATCCTTTCAAAACTGAAAACATGGATTTGTTTTGCACATTGCAATTACACTTGGTGGTTTGTGTCAAATTCATTGGTATGCTCATTTGACCACTATATTTGAAGATTTCTTAGTAAATGCATGTAATTATTAATTGATAATGTCTTTGTTCCTTGAAGGTGAGTTGGTTGCCCATATAATGCCAAATTGATCAGACAAAATCACAAGGCATCCATTGCAAGAATTGAATCCAACCAAGGCTATTGATGATCCAGAGATAAAAGAATGGCTAGCTTTGGGTTGGACCAAGTCCAAAAAGAATGGAGGTGGAAAAAAAATAAAGGTCATATGATCTCTTTGTACATTATATTTATCATTTACCAATCTATTGCTATAATTCATTTGTTGGTGTCTCAAGATATAGTAGAACATAAATTATTAAATTTTATTTTATTTGTTACATGCAAAACAGATTCTCAAGATAATTCAGTAGATGACAGCCTGAAGCTTGAAATAATACAAGTCATTATTAACATAGGTGGTTTGTGTAGGCTGAAAATTGTGATGTGGCTGAAGCATTCAGGATGCTTGAAGTTTCCCTTCAACAATCTGCAATTGATCATGCTACTGGTAAATCCTACAACTTTCTTGATAAAGGTGGTCAGTTTATAGGGGATCATAAATTGGTAGTGTTTGCAAGGGCATAAGAGAAGAGAACACACACACACAAATAAGTTCTCAACTATACATATATTGTGTTCTCTTCATATTCCATGAACAGATAATTAATTCTACATTGAATTGTATATATTTGACAGGCCACTTCAAAATAATCTATTGTTTGTAATCAAGGAGTTAAACTTCTGCATAAAGACCTAATATAGATTCAGAGTTGTTATGTGCTTAAATGCTGGAGAAAGTTTAAGCTAATTTACAACCATGATTGTATACAGACAGTTGTTGAGGAAGGCATCATTGTTGGTGGCGGGTGTTGTCTATTGAGGCTTGCTTCAAAGGTTGATGCTATCAAAGATACACTTGAAAACAATGAGCAAAAGGTGTGATATGTGTCTTTGTCATTCAAGATCAAGTTCAATGGGGGTGGAAAAGATTCTAGAGCCATGTTTTATAGTCGATATTATTTGTTGAATGTAGAAATATTATGTGTACACAAAATTCCATTTTTTTAATCTTTTGCGACTTGTTATTACATGGGCTTTAAATTGTGTTGACCTTTTAGGTGCTCACAGATTGATGCAGGCATTGTTAAATGGGATTTAAGCAACCCATTGAAATTAGTTGCAAAGAATGCTGGAGTGAATGGAAGTGTCGTGGCTAAAAAGGTGAGGAAAAAACTTACCATGATTGTCAATTACTTTTCATGCTTATTGGAGTGCTTTTCCTTTTAATTCAGGCAAACTTATTTATGTTGAGAGTCAGCCTAATTGCAAATGGTGTTATTTCTCTATTCGCTACACTTTTTAATATATACTAGATTTAAATTATAAGTTCTTCATTTTGCTTAGGTACTAAATAGTGTAGATTTATCCTTTCAAGTTTAATTAACCAATTCTTAAATTGAATTTGTTGGATTAGATTTTCCTATTTTGCACATGATCTTGGTTACTATTGTTAACTGTTGAACATTATAAATAATTTGCTTCACTGTTTTTCTATTTTACAGTTCATTGTTTTTCTACTTACAAGTGAGAATTTTTTATTGGATTTTGCAGGGGTGAGATTAACTAAGTGGTCCATTGAGTATGAAGGGCCTACTGCTGAGGCTTTTCCATTGAGTATGAAGATCCTATTGCTGAGGTTTTCAAGCTGTTAAGTATGGTTTTTAAGTTGTCGCAGGATCTAAGTATGGCCTAACAACCAAGTACAAGCGGGATGGTTTAGCCATTGTAATATTTTGAAAAGTCATTGATGTACTAGATGATTTTTATGTAAAGTTATATGGAGATAGTTTTTGAGAAAACTCATATTTATTGTAATACTTTAAATTTCATATAATATAATTTGTGTGGTTTTAAAACTCATATGGTTATACTTTATATTATTTATAAGTTTTGTAATTAACTAATTAATGTGACATTGCATAATTCACGTGTGTATTAGATGATGATAAATAATGTATGATTCTTTTTTTAATTTAAACATCATATCATATTAAAAAATTATATTGATAATAATAGACACCATTAAAACTACTAAAATATTATAACCACACAAAACGACTAAAACTGACTAAATTAGTGACCAATAATTGAGATTAGTGACCAAAATTTGCATATTAAATGACCAAAAATTGAAATATATGTGACCAAACAATAAGATATAAATGACCAAAATTCGCATATCAATGACCAAAAGGCAGTTTTGGTGGCTAATTTATGGTCTTTTATTACGCGACCAAATTTGGTCATATTCTAGTTTGTCATGTGGTCATTAATTTGGTTATAAATGTGGTCATAGATTTGGTCATTGATTCAAATATATGACCAAATTAATGACCAAACATATGACCAAATTAATGACCAACTGACAAGCTATAAATGACCAAAATAAAAATGACCAATTTTGGTCACGTAATAAAAGATCGTAAATTAGCCACCAACAATCGCCATACCAAAAGTGGTCATTGATATGCGGATTTTGGTCATTTTTTTGGTCACTAATCTCTCATTTTCCACTAGTGTTGGTTGGTTTGGTTGTGTCCTGTTGTGTTTTGGCTTGTTGACTTAGTAGCATGTGAATCCCATTTTCTTATTGTCCTGGCTGAACAATCTGTGAAACCCAACTTTTAGTTGGTTGACTTTGTTCTAATGTGTGTTGGCTATGTGTGAGCCTGTTGTTCCCTAGTTCCTTGTGGAAATCATGCCCAGCTTGGGGGTGGCAGTGTGTTGAGATATTAAGGAAAACACTGGCCTATGGTTGGGTGGAATGTTGCAGCAACATAACTAGTTGCTCAACAACTTAATCATCAAGATAAGTATCTTTGTTACTCTGTTTATGCAATGTAGTTGCTTATGAATGACTATAATGGTTGTGTAGAATGCTTATGAATATGATGAATTGCTATGTTCATGTTGAATGCTTTTTGATGATCAAGTAGAGGTTTACTTGTGTATGAATGTCCCTATAATTGCTCGTTTATGCCTTATATGTTTTATGCATTTTACTTTTGTATATGCCTTTTGTTTTTGGTAATGAAATTGCCTATGGTTCATGGAGGTTAGAAGTAGTTACAGAGGTCAGAACGCATCCGACTTAGTGTTTTCGCCCCTTGGAATCTTCCTGTAGAAGGCAAAAAGTGGAAACCAGAAAAAGGAAAGTTGGACAAGGCAAATTATGGTGTTTCTGCACCTTGGGATCCATAGTGGAAGGCAAAATGCAGGAGGTGGGAGAAAGAAGTTTAATTCCAAGCAGATTGTGAGATTTTCGATTTCTAAGATCCTCCTGCGGAAGGCAGAAGATGGAAATCAGGAGAAAGATCAAGCAGAAAGTGAGTTTTCGACTTCCAGTATCCTCCTGTGGAAGGCGGAAGGCGGAAGGTGGAAATCCAGAAAAAAGGTTAAGGAAAATTTTTAGTATTTCAATTCCTGAGTTTTGTACTGGAGGGAGAAACGACAGAATGCGGAAGGCGGAACTGAGGATAGAAGTTCTGAAATTTGATAGTTTTCTGACTTCCGAGTTCCAAAGTATGGAAGGTGGAAGGGAGGAAGGTGGAACGGTGGTTGAAAGACTCCTTTGAGAGTTATGTTTCCAATTTCTGAGTTCCGAAGTGTGGAAGGCAGAAAGCAGAAGTGTGGAAGGCGGAAGGTCGTTGAATGTTCCGTCGCACACTTGAGTTTCCAATTTTCAAGTTTCGAGGTGCAGAAGGAGAAAAGCAGAAGTGTGGAAGGAGGAAGGAGGAAGGGCTGTTGAAGTCTTCCATCGCACTTGGAATTTTCGATTTTCAAGTTTCGAAGTGCGAAAAGTGGAAAGCAGAAGTGTGGAAGGTGGAAGGAGAAAGGGCCATTGAGTGTTTTGTCGCACTTTGAATTTCTATTTTTCGATATCTAAAGTGGGGAAGGTGGAGAGAGGAAGTGTGGGAGGCGGAAGGCAGAAGAGGAATTAAGTATTGCCTGTCGAAATTTATATTTCCGATTTTTGAGGTCGGAAGGGAGGAAGTACAGAAGTGCGGAATGTAGAGTGCGGAAAGACAGGTTCAGTGCAGAAGAAGTCATTCCTGTCATAGAAGGGATCTGTCAAGGGTGGAACGACTGTTATAGTGATGTGCAGGGTTTCCTAAGACTATAAATGAAGGTGGAAGTGTGAGTTAACGTCCATGCCCGGATTTTGAAAAGAGAACAAGGGTTCTTGAGGAAAATGTTTTTAATAATCTGCATTATGGGGCATGGGGACATTACAATCTCTGCCTTTAGATTACTCTTGTTTATGGTCATATATCCTCCTATCTCTGAAGGAGATTCCTTCTTCCAAACAATTTGGTGGAGCAGGTAGCGACAGGGCCTCCATGACTATACACGCAAACATCTATTTTCCCACTGTGCTCCCAACTATAATCTCGTCTACCTCCACCTGTGGGTCATTCAAAACATGGTTTGCAAGTTCGTGATTCTACTGTGCTTTTCATTGAAGGAAATCTAATTTGTGTTTGTTGAGATTTGATGTCTCAATCGAACCCACAATGGGTTTAGAAACATATTGGAAGGAAAAATTCTTGTGCAGAGGCTCTTTACAGTAGATGGATACTTAAACTGGTGTCAAGGGCTTGTCATCCCCAACGAAAAACTTATTCGAGGGTTCCAATTATTTCACCAAGAAATAGAAATCCCCTACTGGATACTAGTTGGTTAAACCCATGGACATGGACTCGCTCAAGGCCAATTTGAATCTCAACCACGTCCTCAGTTGCCTTGATAATATATTGATGCCAAACCAGAATCTGCTTACTGTTTCGAGAAGTCGAAACCTACACTCTTGCTTGAGAGAGAACCTTTTCCATGTTCTTTATCAAAACAACGAAAAATAACAATAGTAGTAAAAGCTTGAGGAAATATTTTGCTGGCACACAAATTATCAATCCTGCTCAGGTCTAATTTCTTCCCAAGCCTCTTAATGAGGTCAATAGATAAACGTATCTCTTTGCTAAATAAATTTCAGTCAAATTCATATGAAACAAGTATTGTAGTTCTCCCAAATATGAAGGAAAGGATTCGTTAAGCTTTGTTATCATCCAGTACAAAAGGGATCAAATACTCATGTAAATATACAATCATCTCCCTAGTAACAGGAATCAATCAACTCCCTGTCTCACATGCTTCTTCCTTCGATTTGGGAACTTCAACAACTCGAATTTTTTTATATTTCACCATGTAGGTCTTTAAAGTACCTTCCCATAGAATTTGAGCAGTAATCAAACTTACAGGTGCTGGACACGAGGGAGTGCTATGGATTGAAGAAGTTGCCAAAAGCGTTAGCTAAGCTAAAATCATTAAGACGTGTAATATTTGATGAGAACGTTGGATGATAATGGCGGGCTATCAAAGCCTCTGCCATGGCTAATCTTCCTCTGGTTATTCCCATCCCCGTCCCTGTTTGCTTTAGTCCTCCTAGTCCTCTTCTTGGTCATCGTCGCAGAACAATAGGATCGGGGGATGAAACATGAGAAGCCAAGCCAAGGCACTGGCATGAAGATTTGCATGAGTCTGCACAATACTCTAGAAATCTGAAAACCCTGGGAAATGAGTTTTGTGTAAAGAAGTAGAAGGAAATATTAGCATAAAGCAAAGAAGCCTCGAGAAGGCGGTGAATTGCATTAAATTGTCCACGCTACTTGGCCACAGACATGGAGCTTGAGAAGGAAGTGAATTGCAGAAGGTCAGGCAGTGCATTAAGCACAGTTTCCACTCCAAATATTTACACTGCCTCGCTACCTGGCAACAAACATGGAGCTCGAGAAGGTTGTCAATTCAAGAAGGTCAGACGATGCATTAAACACGGTTTCCAATCCCAAGATTTATGCATTAAACATGGTTTCCAATCCCAATATTTACGCGTAGACTAAGCAATAACACCTTCATTCTATTTTCCAATGAGGTGATCATTAATTTAAAAAGGTATTAAATATTTGACAAAAATAATAAAATTGGCTGCACAATGTAAAACTATGCAAAAAGCAACAAAATTTTATGGTCAACTACAAAATCATTGTGTGGTAAATGCATATCGAAACCAATATACCTACGCCTTCGGCAGGTATAATAAGTTTAGTACAGTGGCTTGTTGCCACAGACAACAAGGAGGTGCCACAGACTCCGACGAGATCAAGAAAATAATTTGTTTATTTCAAAATGTATTTTGCTGCCAATCTTTTTAATAATTCCTTTAATTATAGATTTATAAATTTATACATTTTTAAATATTTTTTTTATTATAAATGAATATATCTTTAACACATATATTTTTAACTTTAATAATAAATTTTATAAATAAAATATATTTAGAGATTGAAATTTTTTTTAATAATAAATTTATGAATAAATTCAAATTCAAATTACTATTTTTATATAAATTCAAATTAATCATTATAATTTTTATTTATATAAAATTTATTTGATGATGGTGGTGGTTAACGTCAATTGAGACCAAACTTGGTCTATCGGACCTCAAGAAACCAATTTATTAGTCCGTTTTAAAATTGTATCCCTATGCTCAAAGAGCTTGGTGAGAAGCGTTCCGAGCTCACTATAATTTTGACAAGTTAAAATGCTAGGAAGGTCCGTATTGCAACAAAGATTATGAAACTGAGATCGAATGTGGGTGTACGCATGGCACTCTAAGAGGTAGTGTTTTTCATCGTCAATGCTCCTATTCTCACAGAAATGGCAAATCCTTTCCACCCATGGTGTTTTAGGAACTGTCCAACGACCTGTGTCACTATGGAGCTCATGTGAGTTCGTTCTTATCTTGGCTATATTAATTTTTTTCTTTGAACTGGTTAAAACAGAGAGATACTTTTGATCTTCTAGAGTAGGGTTGATGACCTCTTTATAATATCTTAATTTTATTTTAGCCTCTAAATCTTTCTCACACCACATTTTTTCTTTAAACTTAGAAGTAACAATATTTGTAATGTTATTAATATTTTGCAATGCAATATTTTCGTCGATCTCCACCTGGTTTGATCAAGCCCTAGTATCTTTGTACCAACCTCGCTTGAGCCTTAGGTTAATCACTATTACTCATATCATCTCATCATCACTTTATATCATACTAAATATACAAACTTTTTAAATCGTGTTAGTGTTGTGAATGACACACGTGTCACAATTTTTATTACAGAGAGACACCGGGTATCCTTTGCTCGATAAAGCTATGTTATAATTGTCATGTTGCTATCATTTTTATTGCGTATAAGATCAAGATTCATATATTTTTTCAATTGACGAAACTTCCAAAGGCAATGGATGATTAAACATTTTAATCAAAAGTTGGTCAATGTCACCAAAAGCAGATTAGATGCACAAATCTCTATTTCTCTTATGGATAAGGTAAGATAGCAATGGGTAAACATTAAATGTCGATATTTTGTTTGTCAACATAAAATCTATATCCTCTCCTCGTTTCCCTTTCACCATTAAATTTAGCGTGAAAATAAAACGTGTAGAAGAGATGAACCAACCTACCAACCCATATTGCCTCATCCCATGGGATTTTGTTGCACACTAATCCCCAATTATAATTATATATGCATCTAGAACATCTACCTGCTTTTATCATTAATATATTTTATCTAACTTTTTAGAAAAATATATATTTTTTATTAATTTTTTTAGGAATAGTATTTATTTATTTTATGTTTTAAATTTTGGGTAAGTTTTGATGGAAATCTAACAATACATTTTTTTTCTTCTAAAATTTAATTTTGGAAATGTTTAAATTGAGTTTTTGAATTTATAAATAAATTCAATGCCCTCAAATACTCATTATATCTAAATTATGTAATTTCCATACCTAATATATATTTCATCTAAACAAAACTAGACTGAAATATATTTAGGAAAAATTGAAAAGTAGAATATATAAACTACACCAAAATTTTATAAATTTGTATATATTTTTTTAAGTAAGTACTTATGGAGAATTTAAAATCATTATTTTTCATTTAAAACTTCTCATCTCAATAATTAATTAGCGATTGCTTTAACGACGGTAATTTATTTAAAATATAACATAAAACATTTAAAAATTTTATTTTTTTAAATAAACAAATCCTCAAACAATTAAGACTTTACCAAGATTTCAGGATCTACACTAACACAAGTTTGCGACGCGCAATTGGCGGTGGCGGCTGATGTTTGTTCTGCTATCTTATTCTATCGAATATTCCACGGGGCCACATCATATACATCCAATGCCATGTATGCATCGCATCTCATGCTAACATCATTAAATAAGACGCGTAGATAAAGCGATTTTTTTTACTTTTCACTTTATAGCTTTTGTATAGCTTTTTTAAATGTAAAAACAAAAACGAATGGTTTATTATTGATACCACGTGGCAATCAAAAAGTATATTTTACTTGGTGTCGGCGGCCAAACAACCGCTTTCCCAATTCCCATTTCACAAGATGGGAATAATGTGGAGCATATTCCATTTAATATATTTTTGGTCTTTGAATTTCGTTTTTAATAGGAATATTATCATTGTATGGGATTTGGTAAAAGAAATATGAGAAAAGCATTATAATTTCAAAACCCTAGGAACTTGGAACGTCGCTCGTCGCTCTTTTATCATCATTGATTTGTTGTTGAAAATGATGATTATTATGTTGACATGGGTTTAGAAGGCCTCTTTCCTATATTCTATTATATTTAATAAAAAAATTTATTAGTTGATTTTTGGTTGAATATATTTTAAAATCCTATTCATTATTTTAAAATTATTCTTTAATGAACTTATTTTTTTAATTTCATAATATTTTATTATTATTTAATTTAGTATTTCTCCTTAATATATATATACTAGCATTTAAGTATCAAGGTTTCATAATCATTGGATTTAGAGTTTCATTTTTTCTATTTTTAAAAGTGGTGATAAAACTAACCTATATAATTATTAGATCATTATGATTAGCCTTCTTAGCCAAGCTGTACTGTACTGTTTTAGAAAAGAAAAGCATTGTATGGCTAGAAAGTGAAGGTAAGCAGGCTTTAGAAGACGCCACTCTATCACATACCACCTCGTTATGCTTAGGATCATTGCAAAGGAATGTCGTAATAGTAAATCCAATCTCTTTTGTTGCTTTGTGGACTTTAGGAAAGTTTTCGATATGGTGCCTAGAAATAACTTGTGGAATATATTAGAAGAGCTAAAGGTTCCTATCAAGCTGAAAGAATGGCACGATAAGGTTGCATAAGACTGTCACTACGAAATTTTAGAGCATTGAGGGGTGGTCGAAAGATATTAATTGTAATATTGGAGTTAAGCAAGGTTTCCCCATCTTCCCTACCCTTTTCGACATATACATTGATAAGCTAGAAGGTTGTTTAAAAGAAGTAGGTTGTGTTGGCACGACCTTAGTTGGAATAGTTGTCATCCTCCTTCTCTATGTTGACGATATCGTTCTTATGGCAAGGTGCCCATTTGATCTTGATAAGCAATTAAGACTTCTCAAGGATTTATGCTCTAATACGGGTATGACTATTAACATCGACAAAACAGAAGTTATGATTATCAAGTCCAAGAAGGTCAATTACAATAATTTTGCATATGACAATAACTTGGAGGAAGTGTCTTCTTACAAATATCTCGGAATTGGTATTAATCACAAGATCAAACTAGAACTATAACATTGAGACAAGGATTAATGGAGTGTGGAAAGCTTATTTTGGTCTTGAAATCAATTGTAAATCAACAAACCATGATGTGGGATAAAAAATAATTGATTTTTTAAACTCTCCTCACTCCCATTATCTTGTATAGTTATGAAGTTTGGGGTTGCAACATCTCTAGAGAATCCTGGAGAAAAATTGAACAAATACGGATGTGTTTCATAAGGTATACCTCAAAATTAAAAGCAATACATCCTACCCTATTCTCCTTCTAGAAATGGGTCTTCCCCCCATCGAGAACATCACTACAATGATACTCAAAACACATAAAAATAACAACAATGTCATCTTCAGGCATTTACATATATATATCTGTTATAAATCAAAAAATTTAAATTACAAAAGCATGAAAGAGGTAAGTAGTAAAAGGCACCATCTAAAGCAAGATGGTTAAATGGATGAATACATATCTCATTTCCCAAGCAAGGCAATCCATGTCATCATACCATCACCCACTCTCATCACCGAGGAAAATATTTAATAGATAGATAAAATAGCAATTCTATGCCGCAATCCCCAGGCAAGGGCCTGAATGGTGAAAATCGAGAGTACCAAACAAGCAAAACTCTAGATTTCATCAAAATACACATCACATTCTTAGTGTCCTCCTGCAAAATTAAAGTGAAAAATATACTAGGATGTGACTCATCATAGACATCAACATGGAGTAAAATGGTGTCCTCAGCATGATTAGGAACCCTTTATTAAATGGAGATTGAGTAGCATAGAAGGTTAGTCAACTGAACAGTCGAAAAGCAGGATGAGCAAGCAACTGCACCAATAGAGAGAGCCAAGAGATTATAAGGGTAGAGCTAATAAAGAGGTCACGAGAATGAAGCAAGGGAAATTGAGAGAGATAGGGAACTTAGAATAAATATTTCTGAGGGTGCATCAAATGTATAGACGAATATAACTCCAACCCCTCCAAATCAGACAAGCTTTACGTACAATTTTGTAAATATTACACTCATACATACAGTTTGATCCAATTAGACTCAAATTGACCCTTAAACTATCTTTCTAATGAGGTTTCAATTTTGAACTTCAAACCATATCCACAACATAGAACTTTCTTTTTACAACATGTTTTTTTTATAAGTGGACAGGTCGTGCACAACCTTCTAGTGAAGAAGTTCATATGATGTAACCTCTTGTTGGACAATTAGGCATTATTAAAACTGTCCATGAGCATGTCCACTCTCCTCCCAAATTTGACCTGCAATCTCAAGAAGGGGTAAGAACCCCCATAGGTAGGAGGGTCGATGTTTCCAAAATATTGGATCAATTTTTAGTTGTGAGGAAGTATCAATTTCCAAGATTGTTTGCTTCCTCAAGTGATCTATCTATGTTTTGAAAATTTATATAAAGGGGATCTTCTTCTTGACAAGTAATCTCATCATGATTTTGGGTTTGAAACCTTCATCTACTCCTACTCCCTTCCAAGGTTTCTTACTCTATGGACCCATGTATTATTCTAGGTTGCAGGGCCTATAGAGCCTCAGATGTGGTGGTAGAGGGGCATGATACCAAATTTAACCAACCAACTCTCTTGCATTGCTCCTAGATCCCCTATTCTTCTTCAATAATCTAGAGTGGGTATGCTAAAATATTACAATTTTTTTTGAAGAATGTTAAAAGACTTCATTTTAAACAATGTTAAAAAAGTTGACAGATTGGAGAGGAATGGCTGGGTACCACATATCAAATATCTCAATGTGTTCAATATGTCCCGAATTTGGGTTCTTTTAGGATCATTTGATAGTTATGGTCAAACCTTAGGTGAAGAGGAATAGTCTAGTTGTAGTAGGCACAAGACAATCCCTTATGGTCAGGGAAAGGTAATGGTACATGATCTTAGGTGCTGAAGCAACATTGGGAAACCAAAAAGTTTGGAAATCAAAATTCAAGCAAATTGTAGGTCCATGCTATATCTCTTCTCTATATCATCATCAACAAGAACCATCCTCTTCATTTGCTAAAATGGTGGCATGTAACATATGTTGAAAATAAATGGGCAGATCAATCCTAGAATTCAATACATTGAGGGAAATTTAATTTTTTGCAGGTTACCTATCTCCTCTCAATTGATGACGATTTCAAGATTTTATTCCATTTTGATATGCTCGATCTTATAAATCTCTAGTCCAACCCTCCAATGTCTTAGTGTGAAAGGAAATACAAGTCTATCTTTGTGATTTTTTAGATCCTTAAATGTTTGCAGTGGATTTTGGTCCTTATGACACCCCATCTAATGAACTAAATGTGTAATGGATGTTTTTTTGCTTAGGTTTTTTGAATGGATGAATGTCTTTCGTTACTCATTTAGATTATTTAGCCAATGGTTTTCATCATTTCCTAACCTTAGGAGTGAAACCCATTTTAATACTATCATTAAAAGCTCATTGTGGTAATTAAGAGGTCAATTTGTTAGAGGGTATCAATCCCTAAACCAAAATTGACTGAAAATAGAGAGAGCCCTAAACCAACCAAAATCAAGCAAGGAATCATATTTTAACATTTCATTGCAAGAAAGAATCGAGGTCAATAAGAGGTAGATCACTCACATGTTTCGAGGGATTGTCTCTCTCCCTGGTCTACTAATGTGATTTGTGTCTCTTCCTTCTTTCTTCCTTCAACATATTTTCCTTCTTCCTCTCTTCGATGTCTCTTAGTAATGCATTGGCCTCTCTAGTATGCTCCAAGTAGATCTCACTACCTCCAATTCAAGTAACACATTGACTGCTCTGGTATGCTCTACATGGGAGGAAAGTGGGGAAGGGGAGTGCACGGTTACTAGTGTTCATGAGTGGGAGGAGGGGAGGAAATGGAGTTACGAGAGTGTGGTCAACGTGGGAGGGGTCGAGGTAAGTTAAAATTATATGTTTTTTTGTTTATTTTAAATTATATATATATATAT
>LPNX010744486.1:180079-219061 GCA_001517045.1 Pseudotsuga menziesii
CTACATGATTCCCGTTATCATCATAGCCATCATTGTCATCATAGATATGGTCATCTTTGTCATCATCATCATTGTCATTATCATCTAAGTAATTGACCAACCGTCAACTGTAATTGACCACATTAATTAAAGTTAACCATGGTTGACCTGATTTGACCATATTGATGACCTAAACCATATTCATTATTTCTTGAACATATTAAGTACTCCATTGATATGTTAACCCTTAGCTCGTAGAACTTCCAATATCCTACCCTCTTATCCTCAAATCCATTTAAGTGTATCCCAATTATCATATAACTCATGCAAGCCTCATAACCTAGTCATTTTTAGCCATCATTAACCATACTAACCATTGTTACCCACTATTGACCATCACTAGCGATTATGTCCATATTTCATAAACATTATCCGTGTTTGACTAGTGTTTTCCTTGTTGACAATGGTGGACCACTTGTAGTCATGGTTGACCATCATTCATCGATGTTTATAAAGTAATCCACTCACCCATAATCCTCTAACTGATATTGTCATATGTTGGAAAATGCTAACTATGATAACTATTAGTCAACATTGGTCTCTTGTCACAATTTACCACCTAAACCATAAATTATCCCACTAACCACATAATCCAATTCAAATTCAAATAAAAGTATCTCATCATGTCTTAGAATGAAAGTATCACAACAATTGGATTTGAAGTAATTGCAACCAATTAGTCATTTCAAGGCATGTTACATTTACATCGTATCGACATACATATGTCTCAATTCCAACAATCAACTATGGACGTTGAAATTTTGACGTTTGTCGAGGTTAAAATCAATAATAGAAAGGAATTTTTGACAAGAAGCGTGATTTCTTCCTTCATTGTCAAAAAATGCATCAAAATTCACATCCAAATGTAGTAGTGGAAGATGTTATTAGGATGTTGAGTTATCTCAACTCCAATATATTAATGAAGTGTTCCTAGATCAGTCATTTTGAACCCTACTTCTAGTTCTTCCTTAACCTGTTTGATGTGTGCTTCATTATTTCTTGTAATGATTATGCCATCAACATAGAGTACAATTATCACCAAGTGATTATCATTCATTCAAAAATACAAAGTATCATCAAATTCACTTTGTTGAAAAACCACCTTTTATAGGTAATCATCTATTTTTGAATACCAAGCTTGAGTAGCTTGTTTCAAGCCATAAAATCCTTAAAAAAATTGTAGACGTTATGTTCCTTTCCTTCAACTTCAAATCATTGTGGTTGAGTTATGAGGAAATCTTCTTTCAACTCAACATTGAGGAAGGCACTTTTGACATCCATTTGATGTAATTTCTAACCATTTTGAGTAGCCAAATTGATAATCGTTTTGATTGTGTTCCATTTAGTTGTTGGAGAAAATGTTTCATAGTTATCAATCCTTTCCTATTGAGAAAAAGCACTTAGCCACAAGTCTTTCTTTGTACTCATCAATTTTTCCATTTTGGTTGTACTTTATTCAATAAAACCTTTTGCAACCTATGGGTTTAACATTAGGTGGACACTCAACTAAGTTTCAAGTCCCATTTGCAAGCATTAAATCACATTCATTAATCATTTATTCATGCCATTATTTATGTTCGACAACTTCAAAACAAGTATCAATTTCAATGGAAGTATGAGTTAATAATGCAAAATTAGCTTCTAATCTTAAGGAACTCCTAGTTCTTGTTTTGTTGATTTCATATGGATGAACATTTTTGAGAAGTTGTCGGGCCCATTTTTGCATCTATTATTGAGTAGTTCAGATTTGAACCATCATTATTATTATCAAAAAGAGGTTTTTTCATAAATAGAGAATCTCCTATCCTCTGAAATATCTTGCGTTGGAGAATAATCTTTTGAAGTTTCATTATTGAAAGAATCTTTTGCAGTTTCGTTGTCAGAAAAATTAGAAGAAATTTCTTATAAAGGAATTACTTATGAAGAAACAAAGTCTTTTTCAAACCAAAATGATTGCCTTGGTTTCTTTTTCAACTTACCTTTACCCATAATATTTTTTTCTCTAAACGAATAAAGATATGCTTAATCTCATCAAAAAATTTATTTTTCAGTTTCATAAAAATATATGTCCCTAACAATAATGAATTTACAATATGAGAAAAACTGATACCATTTATTTTCATTAGAGTATCTAATGAAAGTACATTTTATACTTCTTGATTCTTGCTTAGTGCTCTTTTTGTTAGGAAAAACATAGAAAATTGAACCAAAGAGTTGAATATGTTTAACTTTTGGTTGAAACCATACCAAGCTTCATATGATCTGATGCCATCCAAAGAAGCAGTGGGAGATCTATTTCTTAAGTAAATTGCATTGTGAATGGCTTGAACCTAGTGGGAGTAACTTAAGCCTTTGAATTTCAACATTGATCTCGCCATACCCATCAAAGTTCGGTTCATTATTTATGTCACTCCATTCTACTTTGGAGTGTATGGATTTGTGAATTTCCTTATTATGCCTTTTATCCTTGCAATAATTTTGGAATTCATTTGAAGTGAATTCCCCTCCATTATCTATTCTCAAAGTACCAATCTTTTCCTTGGTAATTAGATGTTGAAAAAAATTAAACTTTTCAAATTCCTTTGCTTTTCCTTTAAGAAATACACCCAATTCATTCAATTGAATTCATCACTGAAAAGTAAAAAATATTTACATCCTCCAAGAGAAGTCCCTAGATGTCTACAAATGTTACTATGGATGAGTTGCAAACATCTATTTACTTGACATGATCTATAAGGGAATGATTCCCAATTTTATTTTCCATAAATGCAAGCTTCACGTCTTGCATTTTTATTCTTAAAGGTGGGCATCCATTTAAACATTTCCTATTTTTGGAGTAGAGAAAGAATATCAAAATTCATATGTCCATAATGAACATGCCATAACCTTATAAGTGAATTTTCTCAATCAGTTGTTCATACAAAATCTTGCTTACGAGGACGAAGGGACATGTGAAGGAATGTAAGTGGTGTTCCCAATGTTTACTCATCTTGGTTCTGGTATCCGCATAGGATTACTAACACTAGGTCTAGGACGGACATGTGAGGTTGCTTCCACCACTGAGATGGAAGGTGTAATGTGACTAGTGCTCCCAAATCTCTCCGCATGGAAAGGAATAGGAGTGACCCCAAGTGTAGTGCTAGGTTCGACTTCCGACTTGACACGATGTGCCGGATCGGGTGCAGGGATATCAAGCATTCCATAATGAACATGACTAGTGCTGGTGGGTTTATAATGAGTCTCGTCGCCTGGAAACCAATACTGGCGACTTGTGAATGAGGGATCATAACCAGATTGTGAAGGTATTTCCAGTGAAGGATCATATATAGGAGTAGGATATTCCTCCCCAACCTCGTGAGGTGGAGAGGACATCTCTGGAATCTCATCCTCATGATCTCCCATAGTGTGTGAATCAAAGTGAGAAGTAGTCCACCCAGACTGTCTGTTTCTCTCTCCCAAAGGAGGAGGAGATGTGGAAGGCATAAGTCCTGCTAAACGATGAGAACGGCGAAGTGCCATGCTTGAATGCACAATGAATCAAAAAATGAAAAGAATCGATATAATTATGCAAACCCTAGGCAAACTAGCGTCCACAGAGCATACAACTATAAAATGTAAAGCCAAATCACAAGCAAACAAGGGTAGGATATGTGAGCTCCTGAATGAAGCAGGTATGTCACCTAGGAGAGGCTTGAGACTCCCATACACAATAAGCGGAGGTTTGTAACCAATTATAGTGGCCCTCAGCTTCAACGCATATAACAACTGTGCTGTTCAACCCCTACCTGGCCAGGACACTTGCAGAATAACCTCTGCGAAGTACCCCCTTGATAACCTAGGTAAGGCAACTAAGGTCACCTCAATATAATCAATGCTCAGGAGAACAGTCGCAGGCGGGATTGACCGTATGGGCAGGGTAGAAAAGCCCGAAACTCTCAAAAGAGACCCTAGATACAAATACAATCCTGGAAATATCTCTAGTGCTACTCAGTTACAACCAGGGGTCATCCCAATCATAACCGCTCACACTACCTCGTGCTTAACTCCCTTGTAAGAGGAGGATCCTGAGAACACTAATTATATAAAGTAATTTCACACTCTCACCTGGATAGACACATAAATGTTTCGTTTAGTGGTCTTGGAGAATTTACTCACAATGAACTATTCCAAGACCCTAAAACCTAGTCTTGTTGGTGCACCCTATAAAAGAAAATAGTGTAATTCATTTTATTATGCGTTGATTTTAATTGGATTATTACTCAAAGGGAAAATGGTTGTGCAACTAATGATGTTATGACACAACAAGAAGTAAAATGCACACCTAACAATAAATGCAAATGCACTGTGTCAAATGAAGAAAAGGGTATGCTACTACGTGAAGTGCAAAATTTTCCTTCAAATGAATATGCAATCATTTCTATATGAAAATTTGACTAATATTCTCCAAGAAAACCTAATGCAAGTACCATGCAAATGCAAAATGGAAACAATGCATAATGATGCAAAAAGCAAATGTTTTTGTATTTTTTGAATTAAATGAGATAAAAAGAAAAAGTATGACTCTACAACCCTCAGAATATGCAAGCACTACCACATAGCACCTAAGAAAAGCACCAAGGTAAAAGAGACCTAATGCACTAATCCCAAAACAAAAAATAGAAAATGAAATGACAAAAACATTTTCAAAAATTTAAACTAACAAGGTGTCTCTGGTCAGAAACAGGGACGTACACAGACTCCAGAAGCATCCAAGTAGACTCAGCAATCATCCAAACTCACCTAGTAACAATTAATCTTCCCAAAAAGGCCAAAAATTAGGGTATATGCGACTGTTCTTAGTAATTCCGCGTATATACGTGACTATTTAGGGAAAACCCGCATGTACACATGACTGTGAAAGCAAAACCCATTTACAGGAAGAAAAAGAGATAAAAAGAAGGAAAATAGACAAACTGAGACAAAATTTACTCCTGTAAGACACTACTAAAAAAACATGCCCCAAGACCCAACTCAGAAATAGAGAAATCAGAGCAATTCAAGAACATTGAATGCCGACAAAATCCCAGAAGGAAATGACTAGGAAATCCCCAGTATCATCGCCAATTCTGTTACGGAGAAAACTTCCTATGGCTTGCGGTGTACCGCAATAAATAGAGAAATTGCAGAAATCAATCCCTTCCCAATATGCAAGAGAAATAAAACATCTAACACTAAAGGATCTCGAAACATACCTTATTCCAGACATGGGGGTGTCACCTAGGGACCAATATGATATCACGTTCGTTCATATTGGGGGGTTAAAAATCAAAAAATTATAAACCAATATATTGGTTGTATATGAAGAGTAAAAAGGGTTTTTTTATTTACTATATAAATATCCAATATGATGGGGCCTATTTTATTGCAAAGGGTTTCCCTTGCCTCTACCATAAGCCTTCCACAAGCCTGCATGATGCTGCGTCATTTTTTCTCCATCATTTTTTCTGGATTTGGAGGGCAGTTTCTCTGGTACTCGCGCTTCTACCATAAGCCTGCCACAATCCTGTGTGATGCTGGAAAGTGTTTTTCTCCATCGTTTTTTTTTTTTTTTTTCTGGATTTGGAGGGCGGTTTCTCTGGTGCGTAGCAGTGTTGGAGGAGGGCACACATAGCCACCGCATAGCAGTGTTGGAGGTAAGGGATATTGTGTTGAATCCTCTAATTAAAAATGCCACTTAATTCTTTTCTTTGTTGGGGCTTTGTTCCACATATATTAGTCCTTTATATAACTTCTGTCAGGCTGTTTAGTGATTCCTCGTTGGTCGACTAATGGCTTACATATCGTGTTGTTAATGACCAATGTGAGGCAGTTCAATTAAAGAGAAAGGATGGGTAAGTTTTTATGTGCCCATCGGTGGGAAAGTTCCATCCCTGTCTAATTCGCAAGTGTCCATGCCTTTACCTTCAACGAATGCGACTGCCACTGCTCAACCAACTGTTTATGGAGTTGGTGTTTCTGGCTTAAACTTTTCAAATCTAAGCATTCCCATGGCGACATATACCTTTTATTTTGGCGGCGGAAGTGCAACCAATGTTAACTTTGGAGGTGGGTTTCTATCTCCTTTCAGTATTCCATTTAATGGTGCTAGTTTCCCAAATGTAGGGTTTCCTTAGGTGGGGTTTCCATCCCTTTAATCCACCATATTCCCAATATACACAGGTGCCTAGGGGTAGTAATGTGCTTCTTGGAATGTTCCTGTGACATTAGGTACTTGTTATTCTTGGGGACTTGTCCAAGTCTAATAAAGTTACTAGCAATGTTGTAAGTGCTCAAGCCATGCCAAATCGGTAAGGTCTCATGCATGCATGGGTATTCCTGTATTCCATCCACCCCAAAGGGGTTTTAGTTTCTATGACTAACCTGTGGTTCCTTTATTGTCTTTCTTTGTTGGGTCTTTGTTCCTTTATTGTCTTTCTTTGTTGGGGCTCTGTTCCTATTGTGGTTCCTTTATTATCTTTAGAGTCTAGACAACTTTTAGCATGCTTTATTTTGGTGTTTGAAGGGGGGCGAGATTTTGTCTGCATGGTGATTGTATATCAGTTGACCACATATTCTACTACACCTTCACAACATTATGAATATGTGCAATCTACACAATAGGATTTGAACCCGAAATCCAACGACATCCGACGTTGGGTATGGATGTGTCAGATTGCAATGATGAAAAGTATCGTACCTTCCGAAATATTTTGGAGTCATCGAATATTCGACTTTGACAGAGTCAGTTTTACGATGTCCATTTGACGTTGGATATTCGACGGTATTTGTGTCGAATAACCAACTCGCACCTGTCGGATATTTGCACCGCTCATAGTGTCGAAAAACCGACAAGCATGTGTCGGATTATGGGATGCAGCGAAATGAAGGGGTGATGGAAAAATGTTATTGTCCATGTACTCAATGCATGGGATTTAAGATGAGAACAATATTGATCTCAACAACCACAAAACATTGCAGGGAACATGGACATGCTGAGGGGGGGAATGAATATCGTCCGTTTGTAGGTTTAACATTATAAAGTTTTTTATATTCTTTGCTTTGGTAAATGTTTGTAGTTTTTTATTATTTCCTATATTAATGTATATCTATTGATGTTTTGATGTATTTATAAAGGAAAGACACCCGACGGCATATCATACAGAGGAAGTGCTTTCATAACAAGTTCCCAATCAGGATCATGGAGCATCTATGTTTAATGGAGAACAAGTGAATGATCATATTGAAGAATATGATCATACTGATAATGTAGTTGAAGATGATGGTACAAATACATTGATCCATGATTAATTTAATGTTAGAATGGATGATGACGATGACGATGACGATGATAATGAAAATGGTGATGAATTTGATGATGTTCACGATATACCTCTTCTCGATAAGGCACATGAACCCCTTTATGAAGGCTCCAAAACAAATATTCTCTCTACTGTATTGTTGATAATGAACTTGAAGGTTATGAATGGTCTTTCAAACATATCAATCACATGGATGCTAAAGTATGTAAAATAATCAATCACATATATAGGATCATCATAAAGTTTATCTGTATTCCTCTAATAATTGTATTGTTAACTCATTATTGATAATCGTACAGATGAAGTGTGTTTCGATAATATTATTTATTTATTACATTAACTATATATTTTTTTGTAGCTTGATAGCTGAATTTTTGTTACCGCCATCAAATATCTTACCTCTCACATATCAATATTTATCTACCATCATGAAAGAGATTGGAATGCATTATGAAGCAATTCATGCATGCCCTGATGACCATGTTATATATTATAATCAGCGTGAAATTGCAGAAGAATGTCTGGAATGTAATATAAGTAGATATCAAACTGATCAAGACAAAAAAAGTGCCTCAGAAGGATATTCGTTATATTCCCATCATTCCACGTTTGCAACGAATGTTCAGGTGCAAATAGATAGCACAATTTATGGATTACCATGCAAGGAACAGAAGTCAAGATGATGTTATTCGAATGCCTACAGATGGTTCTTCTTTTAGAGATATAGAGGAAAAATGGCCTCACTTTAAAGAAGAAGCACGTAATCTTAGGATTTATTTGGCAGCAGATGGTGTTAATCGATTTGCATAGATGAAATCCATTTACAGTGTGTGGCCTATTTTTGTTATAAAAAAAACATTCCTCCATGGTTGTCGATAAAGAGGGAGCACATACTATTGTCAATGATCATTCTAGGTATTATGTGTCTAAAACTGTTTTATTTCTAATGTAGTTGTGGCATCTCATTTTTCATATTAGGTTTCCTAATTTCATTTGTATATCTATGTATTTTAATTACTCTTGTGCATGGTTTATATATCTTAATGGTTCTCATAATTATATATTTTAGATGTACTTCAAATCAACCAGGTAAGTTCCAAGTGAAAGATATGAATGTATATATCAAGCCTCTTATAGATGAGCTACTGAAGATATGGAATGGAATCACTATGTATGACATATCTAGACCAATATGGAAAAGGCAATTTCAATTCCATGCAATGGTTGTATGGACAATACACGATGCCCCTGGGTTAACTGAATTTTGTGGTTTGTATTTTTTAGTTCCACTTTAATTGCATTTAATTATATGAAGTAGTTAATATATTTTATATATAATTATAATTGACATAGAGATTCCATATCTATATATTGTAGGTCATCAGACAAAGGGTAAATTTGCATGTCCAGTTTGTGGACCTAAGATCAAATCTCGTCACTTGAAAAGCTTAAGAAAGGAGGTATTTGATGAGTATAGGCATTTCCTCTCTAAGAATCACATGTATAGAACAATTGATTTTTTTTTTTTAAATGGGAAGCAGGAGACTGTATTAAAACCATAGAGAATGACACCTCACCTTTGGAAGATGCAATACAGTAGAAATCATCATCATGGTACGTATGGATCATCGTATATGAATTGTTATGTATTTTAATTTTTGTTGTGAGTTGTTTATTGTAGTGGCCATATTTTATTTATGATGTAATTTATTTATAAACTAATATTAAAGATGTCCATCTTGATCATGAAGGCATTAATGGGATTCCACGAGGAATGTAGGGTTTCTTTAGGAGGGAGAAAGATAAAGTTGTGAAAGCTTGCAAAGACATTCAAGAAAGCAACCATGTAATGAAATACGCCATCTAATTTCATATCAACGGAGACCAAGTTAATATAAACTAAATTCCACGGATGTTTACGGAGAAGAAAAGCAACGTTGTCAAAGAAGTAATGCAAAAAATTAAATTTCCCACTGGATTTTGTGCGAACTTGAAGAATATAAAAACAAAAAAGGTGATTTTGCAGGGGTCAAAACACATGATTGGCACATCTTCATCAAGGTAATTATTATTGTTATGTCCATATAAATTTTTTTGTTTCATTTTATTGCATACTTCTTTTTTTGATTGTATACTCTTTGTTTTAATAAATGGTGTGGGTTGTATATTGATACAGTATGTTCTACCTCTCTCTCTCCCGGACAACTTCGACAACAATGTCAAACAAGTTATATATAATCTTGGTAAATACATGAGGTAACTAGCGATTAGTTGCTTCTTCTTAGTGTTTATTTAATTCTCCGTATAATTTATATTTGTTTTTTTGTGCACTATTTCATGATATGTAATTAAATGTTTTTTTTTTGTTGAATGTCGTTATTGGTTTTTGTCACTTGTAGATGGTTGACATCTAAATAAATCTATAAAGATGATATAAAGTATTGGAGGAGAGAAACTCGTCGTCTCATGTGTGAAATGCATAAGCATCTACCTTCTACATTTTTTAATGCACAGGAACACTACCTCATACACCAAGTTGAGGAGATTGAGATGTGTGGACTTGTGCACTCAAGGTCCATGTGGATGGTTGAGAGGCACTTGAAATTTATGAAGGGTTTGGTGACACAATGAGCACATCTCTAGGGTTCTATGCTGGAAGGATATACGGTATACCAAAACATGTTGTATGTTAGTGAATATCTTCCTTTGTTATCGTCAAAGCTCAATTTACATCGCATTTGTGATCCGGACTCCAATCACAAATTTGAAGGGGAGCAACTGAAGGGGAAAGGAAGATCGAGGAAGGTGAAAGGTAATTATTAGCTAGTGGATGTTTATAAGATCGTTCATATTCTAATTGCATTTTCTAGTTATTACATCAATTAAGAGCATATAATACATTGTTCAAGAAATTTACACCTGTATTTCATTTTAATGATTACTGTCATCAAGCAATTGGTCAAGAATGGGATGCAATTCATTTATACATCGCAAACAATATTGATTGGATGAAGGTATGGATTGAACAATGCGAACAATCGGGTCATGGAATATCATGGGAAGGTGTGGCTTCATTGGTAAAATAAGCACATCGTAATGGAGATAGAAATATTACAGAAAGGGAAATCGATTTACCATATGGTTTAAAAGATAAAATGGAAAGCATATTAATCAATCACTCTAAATATTTTATGTTGCAAATTACATTTTGACGTACATGCTGTTCTTTTCCATGTATTGTTGCATAACTATTGAATCATTGTGTAATCTTTTTGTGTATTTCTTGTTTTAGGTAAAACACCATAAGGCTATGGTCTGCAATGGTTGTAGATATCGCATCAAAAAATTGGATGAAAAAAATAAAACATCAGATTGTGGGATATCTACAGTCTTTGAGGTCACCAATGTTTCATCTAGAAGTGGCAGACATCCATAACTCTCAGAAAATTGATATTATGTGTTATCCACCTAAATGGCACTTCTCCGTCCGAGTGCCGACATTTCCTATGTTGACACACAAAAGGGAGGTTGCCTAAAACATTATAGATGGGAATGTTATGAAATGCATTCATTATCCATCTAGCTTGCCATTTTTACCTTTGAATATGTCAATTGATGTACGTGCCTTTGTCTATATACAAACCGCGTACATACACGACTTTTCCTATAGCATGTCGTGTGCTGTACATGAGTATTTGTAATTGCAACCCATGTATGCAGGCCTCTGTATGCGACTGTGTATGAGAGCAACCCGCGTACAGGTACAAATTTTTTCTCAAAAAGAAGGAAAATCCATAAGGCCTTCAAACACTATGGTAAGCATGAACCAGGATAAAACAACACACACAAACTCGAGGCAAAGACTGGTCAAGGGTGACAGAAATAACCTACAGCAGTCTGGGCTCCCCAGCGGAGTCACCAGTTCTATTGTAAAGGAAAGTATCCTATGGCTAGGGTTTAAGAGGCCATCAACATACTGGGGTTGAAAGGTGGATGCATATAGTTTTGCAAGTATATATAAGCCATATTTAGAGATAAGAAAGGTCCACACCTAATTAACTGAAGGTTGGTCCAAGCTTTCTCTAGCCCTTCTCTTGCTCCTCTTGTTCCTCTCACTCCAAGAGACCTGCAAAATGAATTATACCTTCCTCAAACCAATATGACCACATATAAAGCAATGATAATCAAATAAACCTGAAATAATAATATGATTTACATCACAATATGATCATAAACAGAGATTCAATCAGACATTGAACAATTATTTGGGAAGAAGAAGGACATCACATCTTTATTAATCTTGAAAACAAGTACAAGTATACATTCTCTTCAAGTTCAGCACCTCACGAAACCTTGATCTGGTTCTGCTGCTTCTCTTCTCCAAGGAACCCAGCCTCCAAGCTCTGCAACACAAAGAGAATGCTTTTAGGGTAAAGGTGTGGGCAAAGAGAGCTCCAAATCCTCCAGCACAACAATGCAAAGATAAAAGTCTCCTCTCATGGACCTACCTACCTCTATTTATATGCTTAAGGAAGAGTTAGGGGCAAAGACAAAGTAGTTACAACTGAAGGATTCAGTTGTATAACTACCCAAACTACCCGAAATTCAAAAGACGTGTTTTTTGACATTTTCAGGAGGCGTACGCGGGTTGCAGAAACAACAGTCGCATACATGAGGAGGCATATGCGGGTTGCCAATACAGAAAGCACGTACATAAGGAGTACACGACTATTATATATATAAATTCATGTACGTACGTAGGTATTATATTGAGCAAGTCGCATACGCACGCGGTTATTATATCGACCAAGTCGCGGGTTTGCCTTAAGGAAACTCATGTACACACAAAAAAACTCATTTTTAGGGTATTTCTAGGCATTTTCAGACTTTGGTGTCTTCTAGAAAGTTTTAGCTAACTGAAATATATTTCCAACGGTGTAGAGATGAGGTTAAACAAAGTTATAGAACTCAATATATGGGTCCTCCAAGTTAGGTGTTTTCTCAGTGACATTCAGTGACTTTTCATGAAGTGTCGTCATGGAAGTGTCGACATGCGACGAAAACATAGGAAAGTGGTCACAGGAAGAGATGTGTCATTTTGAGCTATAAAAGATAAGAGACGGATCAAGAAAATCCAACTGATTGATAGTGGAAATTACAACTTGAACGACAAGGCGAGGCCAGTAAACAGTTGTGATACCAACTAAGAATCCTGTCTCCAAGAAACAACAACATCAGGATCATATTTAAAAGAAATGATCTGATGCGGGTCACTTTGGCAAAAACACATGTGACTTTGCTATCTTCTACAAAAGGTAAAGTCAAGGCAAAATCGACCGAAAAAGATTCTATAGAACCAAGGCTCGAGGGTTTATAATCAGTAAGATAAACCTCAGAAGGAGAGCAAAAATGAACAAGGGAGATAGAGTCTATAGAAACAAACTTAGTATCACAGGAGTTGAAAAATTCATAAGAAAAATCAAACTCATCAGGATCACTAACTTGTTGTTCAAAGGAAGAGTCAAAAGACTCAACAAGACCAACATAAGAAGAAAGGTCAGGCTTACTAGGCAAATCAAGGTTAGACTTAGTCACAACTGAACCAACATCCAAGAGAAGATCAGACTGTATCAAAGACTCTAGGAAGACTTCATCCGAAGGAAGGAGATCATCCGAGGTAGGGCACATGTCTAAAATTTCAAATGGATCAATAGAGTGGAGAGCAGGCTCCATGGTTTGTATAGGATAACTCACTCGATCAACTGCTGGGACCAAGTCCCGAGAAGGTAAGCATGAAAACAGAGGCTGCTTCTTAGTAGCAATTGAACGCAAAGGACATGAGGCCACATAGTTCACTTGGATTGGGGTAGTGTCTATAGAAACACTGGGAACCAATAAAGGAAAGACCTAGTCTCTAGTTGGGTCAGCAGACAGATCAAGAAAATCCAACTGATTGATAGTGACAATTTCTTTGCCATGATTAAAGTACATCACACGAAACAATGTTGACACCACAGCTTGCATGGCATAGACATAATCACATCCAAGGAGCATATTGAAGTCCAAGGGGTCTTCTATTACCATGAAGTCAACTAAGACGGTCTTCCCACCCAAAGTAACAGGTGTTTGAGCAAGAATTCCCAAGGCTATACAAGTTCTTCTATCAAGCACCAGTAACTGACTAGCAGTCCACACAAGGCTGGGAGATCCCATGCCTCACCAAGCATGAGCAGACAAAATACTAACTGAGGCTCTTTCATCAACAATACAATGAGAAATCGTGTATTGTTCAACTTTGACGTTTATCTGGAAAGGTGCATCAGAAGGAAGTTGCAGCTCAACTAGGCTATCCCAATCAAAGGAAGAAATCCGAGAGCTTGGTGGGGGTTGATCCGAAGCAAGTTCAGTTCCCCCTTGTTCAGTAAGTTCTGAACTGGCAGTGAAGAAAATGTGACTAGTAGACACTTCACTCTCCAAAGGAAGAGTGGGATTGATCGATACTGAACTCGATTCAACCGCTTCATGAAAGTTACTCTTTGAAGGGAGAGTGGGATTGACCAAAGATGACATTGGTTCAATCACATCAGGATCACTCTTCGAAAGAAGAGTGGGATCAACCAAATCTGAGATTGGTTCGACCACTTGATCAACCAAAGGTTGAGTAGGTTGTTGAGAAACTATAGGTTGTTCAGGAGAAGGAAATTCTTAAGTCTCGGACCACACTCTTCGTACCTCTACGATAGTAGGGAACTAGTGATTAAGATGATCTCCCTCGCATAACTTATAAGGGAACTTAAGTTTGCACTTCAAACGACCAGTTTTCTCAATGGTGTCAACATGACTTGCAGTGGCTGATTGTTTTCTCCCAGCATGACCTACAGAGGCTAAGAGTTTGCCCCCAGCATGAGCTACAGAGGTTGGGTGATTGGGTCCAACCTGACTAAGAGAGGTTGGTTTTTGAAAAGCTTCAGAATGTTCAAAAAAAGGATGATCATGAAACCAAACTCTTCGCACCTCCATGATAGAAGGGCATTTATAAGTAAGGTGGTCTCCCTCACAAAGCTTACAAGGAAACTTGGGATTGTGTTTTGAACGGTTAGTCTTTTCAACAGTGTCAACATGACTCACAGTGGATAACAGATTGTTTTTAGCATGAACCACAGCTGCTGAGAAACTACCCCCAGCATGACTTGCAGAGGCTAAGAGACTGGGTCCAACATGACTTGCATAGGTTGGACAGGCACCACCAACATGAAAAACAGATTCTAAGTGGTTAGGATCAACATGCTTTGCAACAATTGAGTGTTTTCCCCCAGTATGAACCACAGAGGCTGGGTGGATGGATCCAACATGACTTGCAGAGGTTGGATGGGGAGGTTCAACTTGAACATCAGAGGTTGAATGGGTGCCCTCAACATGAACTGCAGAGGCTGAGTGATTGGATCCTACATGACCTAGAAAGGTTGGAAGGATCCCACCAGCATGATCAACAGAGGCTGGATGGTGAATATCAACTTGACTTGCATAGGTTGAGTGCTTAGATCCAACATGACCTGCAGAGGTTGGATAGGTGCCCCCAGCATGAACTGTAGAGGCTGGGTGGTGAGGTTCAACTTGACTTGCATAGGTTGAGTGCTTAGATCCAACATGACCTGCAGAGGTTGGATAGGTGCCCCCAGCATGAACTGTAGAGGCTGGGTGGTGAGGTTCAACTTGACTTGCATAGGTTGAATGGGTGCCCCCTTGCTTATGTTCCTTCTTCCTATTCCTCCTTCTTTTACTCCTTTTAGACTGCCGGTTACTAGTATCAGTACTTTCACCGCATGAGGTAGAAGGAGGAGGAGAATCAACTATAGGTGAAGGGGAAGAAGTGTTTTGATGCCCTTGATATAAGGAGCTTACTTGAGAAGCATCAGGAGCATTAAGGACAGTTGGAGTGGAAAAAAACCACACCGGTAGCCCTAGGGTGAATCCAGGTAGATTCAAGGTGGCCATCAAGGGAACATGAACATTACCCGTGAGAGGAATAGTACAAGGAGTTCCCAACATGGGGATCTCTTGGTTGGTGTTCAAAGGGGTGTTAGACATAGTTTAAAACCAGGAGACAAAGTTTGAGGTTGATAGGAAACCAAAATTACAAAGCACACACCTAAAGGCACACTAAGTACAGACAAACCACACAGCACTCACTAAAAAATTCCTAAAGCCAAACAGACAAACAGGTATAAGATATGCTTTCCAAAAGAAAGCTGATAGACAGTTACTTGGCATCCCTGTAGATGTTCTTAGGCATAAGCGGAGGAATCACCCACCACCATTCCACACCTTCTACCAGGGTTACCTTCCAAGTCCGTCCAAGGTCAACCAGAAATAGCCTTCCGGTGTACCTATGTATGAACCCTAGATGTCAAAGAGACTAAAGGCTACCTTAACTATATTGACAGTTTGGGGGGACAGTTGCAAGCCTGGTTCATATGCATGGGCAGGGTAGCAAATCCTGAAACCCTATCTAAGATAGAATCCCCATATGTGCAAAAACCTTGATCTATGCTTTGACAAGGAATCAAAGGGTTATCTCATCAGTCCAAGTCTCCATGTGGCCTCATGCTTAACTCCCATTTGAGAGGAGCTTCCCAGATACAATCAACGTAGAAAAGGGTTTACCTAGTGATTGGCCAATTACGTCTGAAATTTAAACACTTGTGGGGAGTTTAAAATCCCTAACCCACAAGTCTAGCCTAAGCTAGTTGGTGTATGACCCTATAAAATAAAACTTACTAGTAATTTTTAAATTATATCATTTATTTTAAGGGTTTTTTTTAGTCAGAGGGTAAATGGCATGAAACTTATGTGGTGTTTTGACTCAAAGTTGAAACAAAACAACTAAGCAAAGAGAAATGAAATGCAAAAAGAAAAAAGCATTCTCTTTATTTTTCAAATAGAAACTTGAAATCCACAAAAGAACAATTTATTTTTATTTTTATTTTTCAAAAACAATGATATGCCATGCAATCTAGACTAAAAAGCTAATCTACATGCATATAAAGAAAACATGTGTTTTATTTATTTATTTTATAAATGCAAAAGAAAAAACAACCTATCAACTAATGCAAGCAAGTAATGTAAGCAAAGCAAATAGACAACTACTGTACACCCCACAAACAAACCCTAGGTTTCCCTAAAGTTAGATATCAACCTCTTTTGAAAGGAAGGCTCACAAAGGTAAACAAGCCAACAACTTTGGAATGAATAGACTGAGCAATAAGATTGACATAAACAAAGGTCAAGAAGTCCCAATTATCAATCTAAACCTACAAACAGAGGCTACTCAGTACCTTGTCCAACAAGGTCAAGCCAAAGAAGGAGGTGGGGGGGAAAGTAGCAAAAACAAGTATATGTTCTTTTTATTTTTCTTTTATAAATGCAAAAGAAAAGCTACCTACAAACAAAAGTATGCAGATAACAAGAACCCAACAAAAGGAACTCTGCTATACAACCACCAAAAAAAATCTAGAATGAACTAAAGTCACCATAAACCCTACTTGGAAGGAAGGCTTGCATAAAAAACAAGTCAACTATTTTGGCATGGTGAAGTTAACCAACAAAAGAAGAAGGAAAACAACACCAACAAGCTTCTAAACTAGAAAAATATCACTGATAGAGGCTGACCAGAAACATAAGCCAAAAATCATGCCAAGCAAAGGGGGTGGGAGGAAAGAGCAAAGAGCAAACCCTAATGCTATAAAAAGGCTTACCACATAGATAAAGAACAACCAAAAGGGATGACACTAACTCCCTAGAGTCATGCACCTGCAGAGGACACCAAAAGACCTACCAAATAGCCCACAACAGTAGAAAGAACCAAAAAAATGAGGAAAAACACTGTTTTAGGGGCACACGCGGGTTGTACTACTGACAGGTCGCGTGTCATACGCAGGTTGACAATACAGCAAGTCACGTGTATAAGCACACATGGGTTGTATAACTGACAAGTCACGTATCATATGCGGGTTGACAGTATAGACAATCGCATTTACCAAACCAGACATGTGACTGTTTAGTCTGCAAGTCGCGTATGGGTGGAAAAAATCCCAAAAAAGGTCAAAAACTGCCTTAAGAAGGTAGGGGATGTGTTCTATCAAACTTATAAAGTGTTCCTAAGTGGAAAGAAATACCTGAAACCTTGCAAAAGACTAAAATATATACAGAGAAACCCTAAACAGACAAGGCTCTCCCCAGTGGAGTCGCTAGTTCTGTTGTACAGGAATAAACACCTTATAACTGAAGGTCTAGGGTTACCAACATACTCTTAAAACTTGTAGGCAATCAACTTTAGAGTATAGAAAGGAAACAAGAGGATAGGATATACTCACCTTATTCACAACGGTTGATCCTATCTTTGTCACCTTCCGCTCTGCTTCTCCTCCAAAGCTTTCAGGGATGTTTCTCCTTCACCTATAAAGAGCAAATCCTCCAAGTGCAAGCTCATACATGTATATAGGGCAGGTTAGATAAACAAGATATTGACTGCTTAATCATAAATATTGATCAAACCATGATACATGAAATACATTCAAAACACATTTGGAAGAAGGATTCTCTTTATTAACAATAGTGAATGAGTTAAGATTACAACCCAACGCCTGAGACAAGGACTCCTCTGCAACCAAAGGATTCTGAGTTCTACTGCTCCAAAGAATTCTGAATAGACACCACCAACATAACTTTTCTCTCCAAGTATGATTGATTAATACCCTCCCCAAGGCCTTTATTTATACTTAGTGAAATAAGGTAGTTTCGAGGGTTGAGGAGGTTGAGACAGTTAAGATGGTTATAGTTAAGGGCTTAACAAATCTCAAATAATCGTGATTTATTATTTTTAATGTCAAAGGAAAGCGTACGCGAGTATTGATACTAGCAACCCACGTATGAAACACAAGTTTCTCTAAGGGAAGCCCGCGTACAGATCTGTATGCGGGTTGCAATTACAAATACTCGCGTACAGCACGCGACATGCTGTAGAAAAAGTCGCGTATGTACACGGGTTGTATATAGACAAAGGCACGTACAACAATTGAAATATTCAAAGGTGAAAATGTCAAGCTGGATGGATAATGAATGTATTTCATAACATGCCCATCTATAGTGTTTTAGGCAACCTTCAATCCATAATTGTCCTTTTGTGTGTCAACATAGGAAATGTCGGCACTCGGACAGAGAAGTGCCATTTAGGTGGATAACACTATGGGTATTTGGAAGATATTCTACAGTGTGGATTTAAATCATTCAAGGTGGTTCTATTCATTGTCAAATGGTACAGGTTACGATTGAATCAACGTGATCCTAATAGAACTATTGCTGAACACGATAATGGATTTACAATGGTAAATACAAGGTTGTTTGAGCCAGGAACAGAGCCCTATGTTCTTCCAAACCAATGTGAACAGGTTTTTTACTCGGAGGTTCCAGGTAAAGCGGGCTAGTCATTTATTGTGAGACATGATCCAAGGGGAAGGCCGGTAAAGTATAACCTAGACTATGGTAATGAAGAGGGTTCTCTGGAAGAAGAAGACGATGATGAAGAGCATGATCAACATGAGTTATATGTTGATGATGATCCAACATAAGATGTCCAAGAATTAGTTGAATCAGATGATGTAGCAGACAATGCCCATGAAGATTATACCGACGATGACACGATTAGTGTAACTAACTTAGATGACGATGATGATATGGACAATCCTTACAATGTTGACTCTAAATTTGATGATACAGATGATGACTTGGATGAATAAGATTATGACGTGGATGAAGAAGACGATGAAATATATTCAAAGGTAAATATTTAATTAGACCTATTCTTTTATCTTATTTTTAAAAAAAATAGTTACTAACATCATCATAATCACCATCATGTTCATCATCATCATGTTGATCATCATCATCACTATCACTATCATCATCGTGATCATCACTAACATATTCTTTGGATGCTTTTTTCAGCTGTAGAATGATTGAATGGTTTAATGAATGATTAAAAGAATGATTTAATGAAAGCTTCTATTAGTTATTGAGTGAAATAATTTGCATTAAATTGTTATTTGCAAGTGCATGCATTGGGTTTGGGAATTGAGAGTGATGTGAGGGGGGGAGGGGCCATAAGAGTTTCCACCTTCACGTGGTTGGTCCTGTTTAGTAGAGAATATTAAATTATTCTCGAAACAGAGAGGAGCTCAATGAATGGTAAGGAAGAATACATTAAAAACAGTTATTTCTATAATTTTAGTGTTTAATTTTCACTATTGCTATTTGACTCCTCCAATGGAACTTGTTACAGATAGCATTGAGATACATGTTCATATTTAAGAGGCAAGAAATGGTGTTTTGATGTGGTCGATGGCCTTATATACATAGTGTTTTTGGTTATCCATGTTTTATCAGGTGATCTACATATGTTTCATTGTTTCACTTAATGGTCCAAATACATCGAGGGAAAAGTAATTTGTTATGACCCAAGAGGGGCACACATAGAGTTAGTATATAGTATATCACCCCAACATGCACATTCATGCAATAACATGTATATGTAACATTGCTGGACCAAATTAAGGACCTACATGTGTAATGAATGAACACATATTCATCATAAGTCATATAATTACTCTCTTGGGAAACAATGAATACATGCTTATACGTCATATAATTACTCTTGAGGGAAACAAGTGATTTGGATATAGGAATGTATTGGAGTATTTGAATGTTTTATTCTTCAAGTAGTTATTGTATAACTTATTTGAATTATCTATATTGAAGTTGTACCATAAGTTTACATTTGTTGCACATTATGTATACTCTTTGGTATGTTATGTTGTTTTAACTGTTTGGGACATAATAAAAACCAATCAAATTATTCTCATTGAACAAATGTAGGACAAAGTGTTCATATTTGTTGAATGTATTTTTGATGAGTAAAACTAGTGGAATTATTCAAATGCAATTTTGATGAGTAAAAATAGTGGAATTATTCAATGTTAACAATTGTGGTAGATTGTCCATATTTGTTTGATGTACTCTTGATAAAATCCATTTTATAGAAGCTGAACTATACAATAGAATTTCATCATAATTTCATAATTTCATCGACATATACTCTTTGGTGTGTTATGCCATTTTAACTATTTGGGACAATAAAATCCAATCAAATTATTCTCATTGAACAAATATAGGACAAAGTGTTCATATTTGTTTAATGTATTTTTGATGAGTAAAACTAGTGGAATTATTCAAATGAAATTTTGATGAGTAAAAATAGTGTATATATTCAATGTTAACAATTGTGGAAGATTGTCCATATTTGTTTGATGTACTCTTGATAAAATCCAGTTTATAGAAGCTCAACTATACAATAGAATTTCATCATAATTTCATAATTTCAGTAGAACAAAATTTACATTTTGTAGATACACTGCTTGTGTATTCGGAAAGTACCATAAAGGTCCATACAAAGAGTACAAAATAAGGGACAAATACAGTCCCTGCTACCCACATATATCAAACAAATTGATATATCAAGTTCTAGCCACATACTGAAATATGTCCAAAAATAAATATCAGAAATAGTTAACTGCTGTCATAGACCACTCAGGCAGTATAGAGTGTTGATATAACGTGTTATATAATAAACAGTTTAGAAAAAATAGAGCAAAAAAATGTAATATGAGCTTCCCCGATCATTCCTTCAATGGATGTTGATAATATTCATGAATGAGCTCCCCATGGTGTTCTCTGATCTGCCATTGACCCATTGCCAATAGCAAGCCCGCCATGTCATAGAATTTTTCACTACTATGTCCCTTTAATCCAATTGATAACAATTAAATAAAAAAGGATTATATATTCAATTATATGAAAATAAATAAATAAACAAAAAAACATTTTCCAGATGCTAGCTTAAAATTGACATTTCAATTTTATTACAATGATTGAAAAAAATTAAAATATTATTTCTAATTTGAGCATTTCAGTTTTATTCTTTCCTTTTATTTTGATTGATTTGTGTTCCAAGTCTTTTTTTTCTCCATAGGAAAACAAGCTGAAAATTTTATTAAAATCCAGATAAGTCTGTACAAAATTGTATGTAGATGCATACCACTGCTTATACAACCAGCATGCTGTAACAACCACTATTCCACAAGGAAACAATTTACCATCTAATCATCTTTATCCCAAGAGATTATGCCAAAAAGAGCCAGATATAAGTGCTCTGATGTTGTTGTTTATGTTACCCCTGAGCCTTTTGATAGTTCCAAAAATGAGCTAGGCCTGTAGCCTATGCTCCTTTTGCTGAGTGGAGAATAGAGCTGAAAAAATCAGAGTTTAAGAGAGGTCTATAGATATGTGTGTCCAAAATAGTCAAACAAGCTTCCTTACAGGAAAGGATTCCATAAAAGGTCTATGGTAAAATTCATAGACTTCCCCGTCTTTGTGTTCAAAAAATTAACAGGGCTTGTTCATCCCGTGTCTTTTTTTTTCCCATTCCTTCAGCAGCTTCTTAACTCGAGCCAAATTTTGTACAAAATGTGTTGCAGCATTTGATCCAGCTTCTGCTCCATAAGGGGTGCAGTTTGATTTGATGAGCTCAAGTACCTCGTCATGCTTAAGCCAGGATGCACCAAATTTAAAAGGACAGGCTATTTTTTAAGGGTTTCTTGATACTTCCAGGAAGATGGGCTGATGATCTGAGTCCCCTTTTGAGTCTACCCATTCCTTGAACTGCAGATCATACTCCAGTAAACCTTCCCCCACCAGAAATCTATATAGTCTTTTTGCAATTTGGTCTTTCCTTGTTATTTTGTTTGTCCAACTTGACTTGGGATTTTGAGGATCCAGGTCCACCAACTTAAGGCTCTGTAATAGGTTTTGGAAGAAAGATACCAGGGGGTCCACTCTTGTGTTTGGACCCCAAATCTCATGGGTCGCAATGGTGAAATTAAGGTCCCCCCCGATAATCACATTCTCCTTTTCTAGAAATTGAGAGGCTTGTACTGACTCCTAGAAAGCCACTCAACCATTATAAGGCCCATATATGTTTATAAGGTTGAGGTGTAGGTTTTCTTCTACCCATAAAAGTTCCATCCCCATTCCAAAGGAGGCTCCCCATGAGTTTTGACAGTGCAACATGGTAGGGTTCCATACAATTGCTAAACCTCCCAAGTGACCTTTTGCACTCTAAGCCAGAAAGGTGAAACTGCTTGAAATAGAGGAGAAAATCATATATACCTCCTCTTCAATGCCTAGGGTTTCCTACAGTAGAATGATATCAAGTTTCTACACCTGTATCACTCTTTTTAGGGCAATTTTTTTTCGGGTACTTGCCAGACCCCTGCAGTTGAGAGATAGGAATTTCATTTGGGATCCCATTCAGGGGTTTGCACTACTCTAAGTTCCCCAAAAAGAGTTCTTCGCTTACCATTTGATTGATCTCAGAGTGATTTTTGATGGGAAAAGGATAGGAAAGAGGGTCTGCCTCTTCCTTTCCCCCGGGTTGGGATAATTGGGTTCGCCGCCAACCAGAATAAAGGGTTTTCCTGAGCTGGTATGTCCCTTGAATGGTGTTGAAATATAATTGGGGAAATGGAGTCAGAATTAGGGGATGAGTTGATTAGGGGTTGGGGAGCACAAGACTGTGTGGGGGAAATAGGTTGCTCTTTTGAGAGGGATGGGGGAGAAAGCAGGGAAGTAGGGTGGGATGGGGGTTTTTCATGGGTGGGAGGGGGATGAATTGTCACAGAAGTGTAGTTGTGTGTAGGTGCAACATCATTTATAATCAAATTATTTAACTGTTCCTTTATAGAAACAACATAGGACATACTCGTGAGGTGTTGCACGCTTCCTTCGGTATGAAGTTCTGTCTGCTCTTCAGGGGGGTGCTATAGTGGAACAGTCTTAGATATTCTTGCACCTGGTGCTGAAGCTTTCTTCCCTTTGTCCTATGGATTAGTATCCCTAGGGTACCTTCTTTTACATGTTGTCGCTGTAGATGCTGCAATAGGGCATTTTCGTGCCATATGTCCCACTTTCTAGCACCAATGACATCTAAATGGTAGACCCTCATAGTCCAATAGTTGCTATTGAGTTACATTGCCTCTGATGAGGTTGAGGCACTCCTTTAGCTCTGTTCTTATGTCGATAGAAACCAATATTCATGCCACATCCCTCCTCTGGGTTTACAGGTATGAGAAATCTACTTCCAGGTATGTCCCTATGGCATTACCGAGGTCCTTCAGTGAGGATGGGTTCCATAATTCCAGTGGTAGGCCTGGTAATCATACCCATACAACCATTGTATCCATTCGTTCACTGTCGAAATTGAACAGGGGCATCCATCTCTTCAACAAAATGGGTATCATCCCATAGAACCAATTTCTGTTCAATATTTGCTCAACGTCATGCTTACTAGCGAGGGTGAAAGTATACCAACCCTCTGATAATTCACCTATCTCTACCGTAGATGATAAGAGGTCTACCCAGTTTGTTTGAACCCATCCATTCATCTCTTCAAGGGTAGGGTGTCGTCCATGAATTTTCCCGATAATTACCCTGTCATCCATATCTTCCGCTTCCCCAATGGCCACATTGACACCACAGACCATATCTAGGTTTCCACAGGTTGGCGCTAGGCACTTGTTCTACCTCTTTTTCCTAGGTCTTCTGTTTTCTTTGTCCTCCTCTGTGGTTCCTATAGATGGGCTATGACTAGATTCTGATCCTGAGCCTGGTAGAGCTTCTTCAGTGCCAGCTGTTGCTACCACCAAGTTGACAAAACCATCTGCGTCAATGCCAAAACCCTTTGTATCAATGCCAGCTTCTGCTACCATTGAGTTGACAAAACCCTCTACATCAATGGCTTCTCTTGATGCGATAGTTGATTGTGGAGGAGGTGGTTTTGACCAGCCAGCGTTCAAAAAATCCCCCAATTCTGCAATGGTTTGATTGACGATTGAAACATCTGTTGGGAACCCAATATGCAAGTGAATTACAACTAACATACAGAGTGTACATTATTTATTTTCAACCCAGGGAAGTCTTGTATTTCAAGGATAACATGCAAAATATATGCTTAAACACTAAATTACTGTAATTGAACAATCCTATCCTCTGTTGGGCTATGCTCATCCCAAGAGTCTACTTAATCTAGTTACCTTCTAAGGAATGCAATCACAATTACCTTCTGTTGTTCTCGATCTAAGAATGGAAAAATGAAAGTCACATCTAGACTATAATTGCAGAAAAAAGGAAATTATGTTTCAAACCACTTAATGATTAACCCAACTATCTTAATCTGATTATTCTAGAAATCCAAAGACATAAATTGAACATTAGTCTAGAGATTCAAAATACAGAAATTGAGTTCAGCTTTTCTATGAATTCGAAGTACAGGAATGAAATTCTGCAATCATAAAAATAAGAGATAAGCTGCAAAGCTTCATGGAAACAACAACTAAAAGATCTAAGGATGAACAGAGCTATTATAGTTACCACAAAATTTGCATGAGGGATAATTACCTACTCAGTTTACTGTCACACCATGCCACTATAGATATCCAAGAGATGCAATCACAACACACTGTAAATCCACAACTTGTTACAGCTTCCTACGAAGAAATAAAATTAACATAACATCACACAACAAAATAATTGAAATGCCTAATTTAACTCAGCGATCCCTGTGGAAGGTGGGCCCAGCCTTCACACAGAGATGCTGGATGAACACACGCAAAAACCTTTAGATCTGAAGTAACTCCTTGTATTAAAAGGCAGACCGATTACACAATTCCTCCTCACAGCTAATACAATGAATTGATTATGTGTTCAACAACCCCTGGTTCGAAACAGTTCTCCATATTTATACAATGTAAATCATAACATCCTATCCCTATTATGGGGCAGCCATGAATATGTCTGATCTTCAGGCGCCCTAAATGACAACAATTGTTACAATGTGGCAGGATGAAAAATAGGAAATATAGGGAAACTGTTAATCACCCCAAGAGTGAAGATATCTTTAGATCACAGCTATACATGAGCAGCAGTGCACTGTTGACCTCCAAGTCTGACGCATTCTGTTACAGCTATCTTTGTACAACTTTTCCTAGGATAACACACTGGGACCACATTCCTTGAATAATGGTAGGATGGATGGTGATCAGCTTGAGCGATGAATGCCCATCCTTTTCGTAGCATGTTCAGCCCAATCTTCATGCAGTCCATATATCTCAAAATACCTTTATAAACCATCATAGGTTAGCGCATTGAGAGATATGAAGCCTTAATTGTCACAATCATAAGTATTAATAAAATAAAACAATGACCAATCATACCTTGGTGGTTTGAAGAGTAGAGCGAGGGTAAAAAGTTTATTTGGCATGCTCAATGGGGTAGGATAGAACAAAAAGAGGTAATTAAGGGTGGTGAAAAGGGGGCCATTTCTAGGCCCAACATCTCCCCACAATTGTCCTGTTGCATGTCCTCATGCAACAACCTCCATTATTCCGAATCCAAATCTTGCACTGAGCTCTGTTCATGGAGAGAAGAGAAGTTGTAGGGGAACTTAGACATCCCTTCTTTTTCTATGAACCCTCTATGGGCAATCCAATATCTCCAACATCGCTTCTCCTCTACCTTGGTTAGTGAGAAATCCATCCTGTATGGTTTTTCTGGCCACTAGATGAGGGAAAATTTAAATTTCAGGCCCAACCAATTAGCCCCACATTCCCTGATACATCCAACATAACCCTCAACCCTGGAGTGTAGGAGAGGCAACCTGCCATCTGTGCTTACTTCCTTCCAACGCTGCTTGTTGGTGTATATAAATATGGTTGGTATAGGTAGAAATAACTTCCTCCTGTAGTTCCATTATGTGCCGAGTCTGGATGGGGCATGAGAGAAAATTCATGTGTCGAGCAAGAAAAATACCTGGATTTTGAGGCTCACTTCGAACCCACATATTAGAGTGAGCTTCATTGTGAGAAAAGGTTTGAAAAGACCTTTCCCACTGAGCATGATTGCTCACAAAAGAATCAAAGGCCCTCAACTGAACATCTCTTGAAAAAGGGACAGGATTTGAATGGCGGTCTAAAGGGCAAGACATCTCATGCAAATATAATTCACACAACAAATTTTGATCTTCAAAATTGCTTCTTAAAAACGTTTGCAAATTTTTTGCTGAGGTTGTTATCTCAAATGGCCTCCCTTATTTCACAGCTCTCAACTTAAACCAAACAATTTGTTCAAACAAAAAGATAGGGTAAGAAGAAGAAGGTACCCTAGTGCCCAGGAGTTCTTAAGAAAGAGCATACATCTGCTCTTTTTCCTTCTGCATAGACTAAAACTTTTTCAGCTCCCTTAAATTGTTCTATAGCTCTTCTTCTCAAAGTCTCTGGGTCATAAGTTCTTCTGCCCATTTCTCCTCCAGTCTCCTGGAGGAGAAATTTCAGTTTCCAGTCTCTTGGTATTCCTCCACCTAGCTCTTCCATTTTATTACCTTTATTATTAGAATTGGGATTTCTGTTGTAGGGTTCATGGTTTCTTTTTCATGATGCTCCTCCTCCTCCTTGTTAGAATCCAGGTCAATGAAGTTTTGAAGGGGATCAATCCACACCTTGTCACCTGATGTGCCACATTGGAAATCCTGCACATTTGAAGCTATTTCTGGGGGTGCTGGTTCTTGTGTGACAACAACCTTTTCTGGACTCTCTTCAGCAACAACGTCCACCACTCTTAGAGACGCTAGTTCTTGTGTAACAACGTCTTGTTTTTGAGGTTCTCTCATGGAAATTTTGGTAGCTAACTATGAGTATGTTGGTTCTTGTGGAGCAAATTCCTCCTAAATTTTAATTCCATTTTCTACCTGATTATCAGCTACTATCTCAACCAGAGGTTGTGAGGCTACTGGTTTTTGTGTGACAGAGCCTTGTTCTTTTTTTCCCTCCTGCTGTTGAGATTGGATGTCTTCTTCAGTATGCAGCTTCTCCTCAAGGATTTCAGTATCACCTAAGGGTTGTGTTTGAACTTGTTCATCTTCAATCCAATCCATATCAGGAATGACATCCATTTCAGGGTTATTTTCTTGTTGCATTTCAAGAGTCCCTACTACAAATTTCAAGGATGTTGGTTCGTATGTGACAACATCCTGACTCACTTCTTCATCTCCCTACTATTGTGGATCCTCTTCTATGATTTCTGTGTCATGGGACAATTATGGAGTCGTAGTATAAAATTCTTTATTAAACTCTAGAGTGCCCTCAATTCCTGGTTCTCCTCCCATTTGGACAGCCACTTCGACAAGAAAATTCAAGGATGTTGGTTCTTGTGTGACATCACCCTGTTCAACCCCATCATTTCCTTGCTGTTGTGGTTCCACTTCTATGTCATGGGAGGATTCCGGGATCACAGTGCAATCTTCATCCATAAAATCAGGAAGAAATTCATCCCTTGGTTCCTCTATCCCAGATTTAGTGGAAACTTCAGCAAGAATATTTAAAGATGCTGGTTCTTGTGTGACAACATCTTCTTTCTTTGAAACTTCCTCCGTTGTAGGTGCAGACTACTGTGTTGTAAAGGCATGAATTACAATCTTGTGGCCTGATTCCTTAAAGATTTCTCCATAGGTGGGACAGACCACTCTTTCTTCCTCATTGCCAGGCTCAGTAGGATTTGATCCCTCTAATTGATCTGCAGCCTCCACCAATGTCTGCAACTTCCTTTCACCCTATTTTTTGCACGCTTCTTTCCAATTTTCCAATTCCTTTCTGAGTGTTTGGACTTCCTCTTTTAATAGCCTATTTTCGAACAGAAGTCCTTCAATTTGGGGTTCTTCTTCGGCTGGCCCCTGTGGGGCATCAATTGGTCTGGGTTCAAGAATGGGGAACTCAATTTGTGCTTCTAAGGTTGCCCATATTTCCCTTGCTGCTTCTGCTGCTACGACCGACCTAGTTTTTTTCCTTCTTATTGGTGGAGATATCTTAATTTCATCCTTTGATCTCTTCCTTTTTTTTTGTGGTGCTGGAGTTTCTAGATTCACAGCTGAGGTAGAAGGAATGTTCCCAGTTCCAACATTTTCTTGTTCCTCGGGATGTTCTTCCTCAATCAAAGTTCCTCCCCACTCAAGTGAGGATTCAATGGTCACCAAATCAGTATTTTATTTTGTTTCCATGGCTCTGTCATCTTCGGGTTCAATTGTCACAGCATCTAATGCTATTCCAGTTTCACCCTATGCTGTCAGAGCTACCCTATTATTTAGTTCTTCCACAGGGTTTTTATGTACATCTTCTCTCAATTGTTCTGCTTGTACCCCTGGTTGATCCTGTGATCCAGTCTCATCTCCCCCCCCAGCTATATTGGAGGGGCTCTGAGCCTCCTGTTGTGCTTCATTTCCCCCCAACTGTGGATGGAACTGCTCTGCTTCTATTGGAATACCGGGAAAAGGAGCGGGTTCTTGAACTTGAGCTGTAAATAGCTCCCAGGTTACATTGTGTTGAGCAAGGGTCCTTAAGATTATTAATTTAATGAGGCCATGGTGGGTCAGTGAGGAGAGTGGATGTTTTCCAACTCGAACAAACCCTACCATATGATGTAAATCATTGAGAAAATAATATGGAATATTTAATAGAACCCTGTGACAGAGATGAGATAGTAAAGGGAATTCAAAATTATACACTGTTTGGTACCTACCTTCGCAGGTGATATATTTCTTGAGGAAAATGATGACATGATTCCATGGTTGTGGCAATGACTATAATAATATCCCCATTTTTATTATTTGAACCTGATCCCCCTCTATTAGAAAGTCCTGTACTGTTGTAGTAGTGGGGACTCGACATCCAAACCAAGCCCTTCCCACCTAAGGAATACCAGTGACCTCAGCCATGATGGCTTCAAAAACTTCAATGCGCAATCCCCAAACCTCTGAGTGAGTTTCTGTGAGGTTCAGAGCAAACTGTAAGGCTGCTTCACGGTGAAATCCATTCAAACGTTCAAAAATTTCTGTCCAACCGACAGCTTGAATGATAGTGAAGACTACAACATTTCTTCTGAGTTCTCGTGTGTTTGAAGGTTCATAACGAGCCTGAATCCCCATGTTGCTGACTTCGGAATTAGTTTGCAGTTCAACAGATTACAAACTTCAACAATGGAGGTTACAACACAGAGTATGCATGGACCGCTGAGAGGAGAGTTAGGCAAATTTGGAAAGTTTCAGTGCACTGGATTATTTGAAATTTTATTCTGAATTGGAAAAGGTGGCGGTTATTAGGTAGCATAATTAGTCTTTACATCGCACAGGCAGAGAGTTAATCGATGCAATAATGGGCATAAAAAGGGAGGTATGACTGATATTGTCAAATCATATCGATACTTAATCAAGTGGTTAATCAAAGCCATACCTTCGGAAATGCGCGCTGGATGTCCTTTGGAGAATAATAGAATGTGTGGTTGCAGACATTACGGAAGATGAACTTGTGTGCTGTGTAGTCATTATATATAATCATTATTACAGAGGTACTGTAATAACTCTTTCCACCAGTGGAGCAAAAACCATTGTGTTAGAATGGTTGAAAATATGATAAATATTACATTATGGGTCAAATTGCCGGCATCAGGAATTGGAGCCATATCTAGATGAGTTGATAGCGTGCAAAAAGATCTGTTAATAACACAAAAGTCACAGCCGCAGGTCATAAAGAAATCGAAGTAGAGATGTGGCCTTCAATGATAGAAAAATAAGCTAAATATAGCGGAGTTGCAGCCACCGGAAAAGATGTCGTAGCTGATGGAAAAGATGTCACAGCTGCCAGAAAAGATGTCGCAACTGGCGGAAAAGATGGAAGAAAATGTTAAGAGAATGGAAAGTGACTGTGTTGTAGCTACAGGAAACAGGTTTTTATGGTCAAAAGTAAAACGGGCTCACAGCGTGTGGAAATGGAAGAAGGTGAAGTTTCATGGTGCGACAGCTGCTGGAAATGGCTTTATAGCCATCGAAAAATGGTGTCGTAGCTGTTGGACAATGGGTGTTGCAGATGCCGAAAAATGGGTGTTACAGTTGCCGAAAAAAGGGTGTTGCATCTGCTGAAAAATGGGTGTTACAGCTACCAAAAAAAGGTGTCGCAGCTGTGACAAATTTATTTAAGGGAAAAAAAAATTTGGTGCAGGAAGGCACAGAAAAATGACTTTTGGTCGACAGGCTTGATCTAACCATCATCCTTGGGCGCTTCCTTGCAAATTTTGGAAAAACAGAAAACCAAATCAAGTGCAAAAGAAAATATAACATAATGAAAAAAACAACAATTATTTATGTACAATGATTCATACATGATTTACAATGATCAATTAAGGATTGACAGAGGCAGAGAGAAATTCCTACCCTTGTGCTAGTTGGTAATCTGTATCAGTGGCAATTTATGAGATAAATGCACTCTTTGAAATTGGTTTACAGTACAGTCACAGCCTGTGACCATTGGCAAATAATGGTGCGCGGTTTTCATCGATAGTTACTAGGCGTACTGTGCTGTTATCAAATACCATGTATACTAGGTATGGGCCCAGCCATCTTGTGCATAATTTTCCCTTGAAATATCTTTTGAATCTAGAATCGTATAATAGTGCCCAGTCTCCCTCACAAAAGACCTTCTTTTTGATGAATCGGTCATGCCAATTGGATATCTGTTGTTGAATTAACACTGTCTGGTCCACTGCAGCTAACCAATTCTCATTCAGTTCATTCAGTTGGTTCAATCTTCTTTTCTGGGCTTCAGTTACATCCAGGTTTACTTCTGTGGCCATCATCAGGGTCTTGATTTCAAATTCAATTGGGAAGATGACACTTTTTCCATACACTAAGTCATAAGGAGATAAACCTGTGGTGTTAGGCCAAGTGGTGCGATATGCCCATAGTGCTTCCAAAAGCCTGTTAGCCCAATCTCTACGATGGCTTTTAACTGTCTTGGTAAGGATAGCTTCAATAACTTTATTAGTGCTTTCCACCTGGCCATTGGCTTGGGGATGGTAAGGTGAAGCTACCCTATGCTGAACATGATACTTCCGTAGCATAGCTTCAAATTGATGCGACATGAACTGCGGTCCCCCATCAGTAACTACTTCCTTAGGTACCCCAAAATGGGTAAAGATTTCACTGTATAGAAAGTCGATGACAACCTGGTCATTAGCTTTCACCAGAGCTACAGCTTCTACCCATTTGGTCATATAATCGGTACAGACTAAGATGTAGGCTTTTTTCTTGGAATGAGAGCTGATAGGGCCAACGAAATCGAGAGCCCATCTATCAAAGGGTTTAATTATTGATTGTGGTTGCAGAGGCATTTGATCTAATCTGTTGGTATGACCCATCCTTTGGTAGCTATCACAAGACTGAACATATCTTTTTGCATCCTTGAAAAGAGTTGGCCAATAGTATCCCATTCTCAGTGCTTTGTGTCCTGTCCTTCTGTCTGCAAAATGTCCCCCACAAGGTTCATCATGGCAGGCATTTAGTATATGAAATATTTCATCTTCCCTTACACATCTTCTGATTTCAAGATCAGGACCTGTGTAAAAGAGGTGACCGTTTACCCAACAATACCTGGCACTTTGCTGGATGATTTTTCTCTTTTCTCTTTTGGACATATGTGCCGGAAGCTTTCCTACAACCAAGTAATTAGCGACATCTACATACCAAGGGGAATGAGCTGAAATTGCGAATAAATGTTCATTTGGAAAGGAGTCCTCAACAAGCAAATTATCATCACTATTAGTGAAATGAGATAAAAAATGAGCGACAACATTTTCTTTTCCAGGTTTATCTATGATGGTAATATCAAATTCCTATAATAATAAGAGCCATCTAGTCACTCTGGCATTAGTGACGGGTTTGTTCATTAGATATTTAATGTCACAGTGGTCAATGTGCACAAATGTAGGATATCCAGTAATGTAGTGTCGAAATTTGTTAATGGAGTAGATAATAGCTAAGAACTCCTTCTTGGTGATAGTATAATTAAGCTCAACAGGGGCTAAGTTTTTACTAATATAATCAATTGCATAAGGTACTTGACCGTCCTGTTGTCCTAAAACTGCTCCAATAGCAATATAAGAAGCATCTGAAGAAATGTGGAAGGGTAGGGTCCAATTGGGCCCTCTTAAGATAGGGGCTGTGGACAGCTTCTCCTTAAGCTTAACAAACGCTGTCTGGCATGCTTCATTCCAAACAAACTGCACATCCTTCATTAACAGTGAAAACAAAGGAGAAGCAAGTTTGGAAAAATTCTCTATAAATCTTTGGTAGTATCCAGCATGTCCTAGGAAACTTTGCACCTCTTTTTGAGTTGCAGGAGTAGGTATATTTTTTATTACCTTGATTTTTGAGGGATCCACTTGAATGCAATCAATAGAGATGAAGTGCCCCAATACTACTCCTTCACTCATCATCATATGGCACTTTTCAGTGCTTAAAGAGAGCTGGGTCTGTTCACAGCGAGTTAAAAATTTCTTCAAATTTTCCAGTGCTTCTTCAAAATCCTTGCCATAAGGAGTGAAATCATCCATAAAAATTTCCATACTGTCATTAACTAATTCTGAAAATATGCCGATTACAGCTCTTTTAAATGTTGCTAGTGCATTACATAAACCAAAGGGGAGCACTTTGTAAGCAAATGTTCCCCAGGGACAAGTGAAGGTATTTTTATCTTGGTCTTCAGGAGCAATCTGAATCTGATTGTACCCGCTAAACCCATCCAGGAAGGAGAAGAACTTCTTCCCTGATAGGGTGTCGAGTACTTGATTAATAAAGGGCAAGGGAAAGCGATATTTTTGTGTGGCTTTGTTAAGCTCCCTATAGTCGACACAGACTCTCCATTTACCATTTTTCTTGGGTACAATTATGAGCGGGGAGCCCACTTGCTGTTTGAAATAGGATATATGAATCCTGCTTCCAAGAGTTTTTGAATTTATTCCTTCACTACGTCCCTAAGATTGGGGTTCATTCGTCGTTGAGGCTGGCACACAGGCCGGGAGTCACTTTTAATATAAATATGATGGGTGCACAGGTTAGAGGGAATACCCCTCATGTCTGTATACTCCCAGGAAAATGCCCCCTTGTGTTCTTTCAAGAGACTGATCAGGCACTTCTGTTCATCTAAGGAGAGGATGGGGGTAATATTAAGGGTTTTTCCAGTCTCTACCTCAATGGGAATACATTTCTAGTTTTTCAATACTGGGATTATGTGTGTGTCACCGACTAGTGCTTCTTCTGTGAGATTTTCTTCTTCTTCCTTAACCAAAGTAATGTTCAGGATTTGATAAACTTCTTTATTGACTGGGGTGGGTTCACTGATGAAGTTATTAATGGCATCGTCTTTAGTTTCATCTTTAAAATTAAGGCTTTCCTTATAGTTAATAATGGTTGAACGCCCTCTTCTTCCTCTGGCTCCATCCATAAAGAAGTTTCAGCTTCTAGACTCGACCGAGCTGGAGGGTAGAGAGTGAGGTTCTTAGTCTCAGTGCCATATGATATGGTCATAGATCCAGATCGACAGCTGATGCAAGCATTAGATGTGGCTAACCAAGGCCTTCCAAAGATCAATGGGTGTCCTCCCAGCTGCGACTTAGGTTGTAAAACCAAGAAGTCAGCAAGATACTCCCAAGAGTCAACTGAGATGACGAGATCATCCAGAATTCCTTCAGGTTCAATGGTGGATCTATCTACCAGTTCTAAAACAGTGGGGGTTGGCCTAAGATTAGTGAGCCCAAGTTTTCTTACAGTTTCGATTGTCATGACATTAATCGCTGCTCCTAAATCTACCAGTATTTTGGGTATCTGTGTATGCCCAATCTGCACAATGACAGTGGGGTTCCCAGGATTGTCATATTTGGCCAATAGGGTTTTTCCTGTTATTAATGTAGGTAATTTCCCTATGACGTGGACAGTGGGAGGATATCTGGGTTTCCTCCCTAGTTTCTTTGTGCACAGGTCCCAAACAGTTCTAGCATATATAGGTACATCTTGAAGAGCTTGAAGGAGGGGAATTTAACATAAAGATTCTTTAATTCTCCTAAGAGGTTAAACTGGGGTTGTCGCCCTGCCCTTGGTAGCATTAATCTCTTGGGATACGATGGTTTCCTAATCAGCTGGGTAGGCTGTGTATCGCTAGATTTATCATTCTGTGTTTCAGCCGTCCCATTTGTGGGATGTTCAGCATCTTCAATAATGGGGGTCGTATTAGATAGATGCTGTGGATTCATCCCTTCTTCATGTATAGAGGGTGGAACATCTTCTATGATTACAGGCTCTACTATTTTCCCTGACCGTAAGCGAATATCGTTGCAGGTCATAGGACAAAGGGAGTAGGTAGGCATGTTGACAATCTCAAATTGATGGAATGTTTTATTGTTTGGGTTAGGATTAGGTTGAGCAGGTAGCTGAGGTAGTATCGGTACATTAGGGGCAAAATTGTTCTGCAACTGCAGCTGCGACTACTGATGAGGGTATTGAGGATATTGAGGATATTGAGGAGGGTATGGTTGCTGTTGATGTGGAGGTTGTTGAGGAAACTGGTTCTCTGGATGGAAATTCCTCCATCCAGGAGACCAAGAAGTTGGTTGGTGTGGTGGTTGTGTTCAGGGATTCCATGAGTTATAATTTTGCATGGAAGGTTGAGAAGGGTTCCACTGAGAATAAGATGAAGGGAATTGTGTATTCACATTTTGCATATTATTCCAATTACTCATATTATTGAAAAATGGAAACGAGTCCGGGGTCATACCTTGGTTTCGAGGCTTCCAAGGTTTCTTTTGTGCAATGAAGTAGGCCGGTTCCACCTCTGGAGTTGATGCTTGCAGAACAACCTTCACTTGGGGAAGTGAGGGGCATTATTTTGTGTTGTGGTTCAGCTCGCATAGCTGACACACTTCTACCTTCTCAAGTGAGCACTCGTTCAGAGGGTGGTTCTTTCTACATCGAGGGAAGAACACACCTAGTGTGAGGTCCTCTACTGCCTATTTTTGCTTTTCCCTCAGGACGTCGATTTTCAAGGAGATAGAGCTCATCATTTCCATTTTGAAATTTTCAAGGAGGTTTTCTATCTCTGCACAGGTGGCTCCTCCATTAGATGAATTCCGAGTTCTGTCGAAGACATCGTGTTCTAGCTTATCCCGTTTGTCCCGCCTGTTATTCCTGGAAGATCCCCTAGAGTATCTTTTGCATAATTCCACAATATTTTCAAAAGACTCCTTGGAGATATCCCCCTTTCCTAACAGGTTTAACATATCTAGGAAATCATCCCTAATCCCACAAAGCATGATTATCTTGAGAACATCTAACCCCATGTTCATCTGTCCAACTCTTTGCACATTGTATAAGAACCTCTCTACAAAATCTTCCTGACTTTCGCCTTCCTTCTGCACCATTTTGAACAATTCTTCTCTTTTTTCCTTGGTGTTGCAATATTCTTGATATTTCTCCAGGAACACCTATTTCATCTTGTCCCAATTAGTGACAATTCCACCTCCTAGGCTCATGAACCAGCATAATGCATTGTCCTTCAAAGTGGTAGGGAAGAGCTTCATCTTTTGTGCATCGGTGACGTAGTCATAGATGCGATAGAGGATATCAAACTCGAAAAGAAATTCATCTAGATTCTCTACCGCTTTTCCATGGAAGCGAGGCAACACCAATGGTGATATATATTTCACAGGGTTTGTTCCTTCTGGCTGTTGAATTGGGAATTGAAGTGTAGCCACTGTTCCTTCAGGTAGGGAATGATCTTCATGATGATGGTTTTCCCCCATTGCCTCTTCCCTGTCAAATTCGTGTCTATTACTCATTCCTTCTTCTGTTTTCTCTTCTTCGTTCCTCTCCTCATTCTTTTCTTCATTCCTCTCTTCATTCTTCTCTTCGTTCCTCTCTTTGTTCTCTTCTTCGTCCTTCCACTAATCAACAATATTCTAGTGGATCTGTGTTCACTCTTCTTCAGTTACAACCTTCCTGTAAATGTGGTAGATCGGGCTTCTACCAGCAGGTCCGGTTGTACCAACTTTGTCCTCTTCTGCAGGGATATTTGAGGATGTTGCGGCTTCTCATGTGTTATCCACTGTGGACCTTGACGCTGGTGCCCTAGGATCGGTAGGGATTCTTTTGATAGGCATTTCCTTATGGTAATTCCAGGTGGATGAATCAGTTTTGTCAACAAGATCGTCAATGAATGTCCTTCTGCCCAATTGTGGACCTCGACCATGACCTCGATCACCTACACTGTTAGTATTTTGTGGGGTTTTGGGTGTTGAAAGATGATCATGCTTTAACCTTCTGGTATTCATGCAACCCAAATCATTACAATGAAAAATAAAAGAGATTGAATAGAAACAATTACAGGATGCAACTAATGATGGTGTTTAATTTTTATCCTCTCTGGAAACGACGCCAAAATGTTGGGCACCCAATATGCAACTAAATTACAACTAACATACAGAGTGTACAATATTTATTGTCAACCCAGGGAAGTCTTTTATTTCAAGGATAACATGCACAATATATGCTTAAACACTAAATTACTGTAATTGAACAATCCTATCCTCTGTTCGGCTATGCTCATCCCAAGAATCTACTTAATCTAGTTAACTTCTAAGGAATGCAATCACAATTACCTTCTGCTGTTCTCGATCTAAGAATGGAAATATGAAATTCACATCTAGACTACAACTACAGAAAAAGGGAAATTCTGTTTCAAACCACTTAATGATTAACCCAACTATCTTAATCTGATTATTGTAGAAATCCAAAGATATAAATTGAACATTAGTCTAGAGATTCAAAATACAGAAATTGAGTTCAGCTGTTCTATGAATTCGAAGTACAGGAATGAAATTTTGCAATCATAAAAATAAGAGATAAGATGCAAATGTTCATGGAAACAACAACTAAAATATCTAAGGATGAACAGAGCTATTACAGTTACCACACAATTTGCATGAGGGATAATTACCTACTTAGTCGACTGTCACACCATGCCACTATAGATATCCAAGAGATGCAATCACTGTTATAGCGGATTTCACCAAACTAGGTGAATCATACATTGTATGGCCTTCCCCTGTCCCGCTGCAGACTCAATAGCCCCTATGGACTACTTTTTGTCTTTTGATGTGTCCTTGATCATCATTAAAAACATAAGAAAAGTGATATACGCGGCTTTTACCCCGATAACCGCTTACATACGTGGATATGACCCCTATAGTCGCGTACATCAGGATGTGTGCATAATCCAAATCCTTTTGGAGTTTTCCTTGACTTGGATCCGACTCATATGAATCCTGGACTTCCATATGCCTTGAGATCGCACGGATTCAACCTTTCATTATCCATCATGAAGCTATATAACAAACCCTTTGATACATTGAAAGCATGGGAGATAAGAGAGAATTGAGAGTAATGAAACTATAGTCCATTGTTGCCAGAACTTATGCTTGAGTCTGCATCCCTTTGTCCCTTGGATCACTGTTTTGTTCTTCCCAAGCTTGCCTTTTTCTAGTGAGCTTTCTATCTAAGTGATGGAGGATTGAGGTGGTGGAGGCCCAAGTGGGGGATTCGGTTTCTCTAGTTCGCAGATGTGCCGTCAGAGGTTGTCACTTTCTATTACGGAGAGAAATTCCTATGGCTTGGGGTACCACAACAGACAGCTAGACTCCAGAAATCAATATTTCCCAATATGCAATAGAAATAAAATGTCTAACACTAAAGGATCGAACCTCGTACCTTATTTCGGACGGTTGAAGTAGATCCCCATTGAGCTTTCCAATCTTCGGCTTGAATTGATGTAATACTTCCTCAACAATAAGTAAACAATACAAGCATACTATATATCATGGTGTTAGATCTATTCTAGCATATATAATCAATAATGTAAAAGAATTTGACATATTCCAATGGATACAATATTCATTCAAATACACATTACTGGACAGGAAAAGATATTTCTATTAATATGAATCAGAGATTACAAGTGACAACCTCTGACGGCACGTCTGCGAACCAGAGAAACTGAATCCCCCACTTGGGCCTCCACCACCTCAATCCTCCATCACTTAGATAGCAAGCTCACTAGCAAAAGGAAAGCTTGGGAAGAACACAACAGTGCTCCAAGGGACAAAGGGATGCAGACTCAAGCATAAGTTCTGGCAACAATGGACTATAGTTTCGTTACTCTCAATTCTCTCTTATCTCCCATGCTTTCAATGTATCAAAGGGTTCCTTATATAGCTTAATGATGGATAACGAAAGGTCGAATCCGTGCGGTCTCAAGGCATATGGAAGGCCAGGAGTCATATGAGTCGGATCCAAGTCAAGGAAAACTCCAAAAGGATTTGGATTATGCACACATCCCGATGTACGTGACTATAGGGGTCATATCCGCGTATGTACGCGGTTATCAGGGTAAAAGCCGCGTATATCACTTTTCTTATGTTTTAGGGATGATCAAGGACACATCAAAAGACAAAAAGTAGTCCATAGGGGCTAATGAGTCTGCAGCGGGACAGGGGAAGGCCATACAATGTGTGATTC
>LPNX010744486.1:219366-230822 GCA_001517045.1 Pseudotsuga menziesii
TAGAGATCACCCACCGATAATGAAAATGGGAATCAAGGTACTAGAGTGAAAACTAACAAGTGTGAATAAATGTGTTGAGGTCGAACACTTGAGAGGATCCATCGATCAGGGGACATTGATGTATTCCCAAAACTGTCGATGGCGAGAGAACCTGCCACTGATGACTGCAAGTCTCAAGGCACTCAAAATGACTCTAGACTCCAATCCCAGAATAAATGATCTGAAGTCGATGGGATGAAATCCGCTGGAAGGAGGGCATTAGGGCATCCCCCATCATCCAACACGAGGTACTCAGCAAGGCTGTATAATGTGGAAGGGCTCGATCATAAGGTGCACGAACCAGTAACTATACCGGGAATGGTCGACATGCAAAGTCAAGATAACTGAGGAATGGCCGACTCAGGTTTGAACTTCCTTCGAACAAGAGCATAACGGTGTATGGTGACTGAATGAAGGCAACATAGACTCAATATACAAACTGGGACATCTCTATGACGCAGGAGGCATCAATAGAGGCTCCATAGGGACTGGAAGCATAACCAGTCGGTGGAGATAAAACTCAGATAAATGAGTACAGCTCCTAAAGTCAAACTATAACCCAACCAATGGATGTGATATACAGTGCTCTATTCGAAGGTGACATGACTCAACAGCTGCCAAAGATAGTATCTTTTCTTGTCCGGATTTTTGGTTTTTTTATTTTTTTGGTCTTTTTCAGTTATTTGAAAAGCTTGAAAAAAGAATAAACTAGATTTATAGTTACAAACTAGGAGGAGACGAGTGTCATGAGGGAAAACAAACTAGTTCCAAGCAGTGGAACATACCTATGCTCAATGCAAGGATACATGTGTAGGATATCAACACTCGGGGGAAAATCCCCTCCTGGTAAAAAGGGAATCAAGCTGCGAAGGATATAAATAAAGGCTCTGCATGGCTAGACATGAGACAAGCTCGGGCTATATGGCTGAAACGCAATGTCAGGGGAGCCAACATAAACCTCAATAAGACAGGCAAAGCTCATGATAATGCATCCACAACTTGATACAAGGGAGTCCGGGGGATCATGGCTAGCATAAGATCAAGAGGAGTATGAGGCTCTTGCTAAATGTCATGGCAATACTATACAATGGACTCCCACACCCTAAAGGGAGAAACATCGGCATGGGAACCAAATGCAAATAAGGCGCTAACTAGGGTACCCATGTAAGGTGAGGCTCCACCACTCATATCATGCCACTTCTAGAGCAGCAAGAGGGTTCCGTGACATAATAGAGTGGGTTCGTACCTAAGGTCATAGTGACATGGTCATAAGGTCATGCAAAATGCAAACAGTGGTGAACCTAACCTATATGCCAGTGTAGATGTGATACCTGAGATAGGCACGAACGGTTTTCGGTCACAAAAGAAGCATCCAACAGACAACTTCAGACCCAAGGAAGACCCAACCACACTCACAACCCACCCAGCAACTTCCCACAACATCAGACTCACCAAAAGGGAGGATGTACGCGACTGTATAAAAAACAGCTGCGTATGTACGCACTTTTGGCCAAAAATCCGCGTATGTATGCGACTTTCAGCCAAAAACCCGCGTATACAGAGAAGGCAGTGGTAAAAAGTAGGTCAAGGCCAAACCAATAAAGGGGAGTGTCAATGGAAAAACATACTATAAAAAGAGACACAGAAACAGAGAGCAAATCAATAATATCAAGCCCATTGTGCCCCCTACCCCAAAGAAAAACAAGGACCATCCCCAGCAGAGTCGCCAATTCTGTTACGGAGAGAAACTCCTATGGCTTGGGGTACCACAACAGACAGCTAGACTCCAGAAATCAATCTTTCCCAATATGCAATAGAAATAAAATGTCTAACACTAAAGGATCGAACCTCGTACCTTATTCCAGACGGTTGAAGTAGATCCCTGTTGAGCTTTCCAATCTTCAGCTTGAATTGATGTAATACTTCCTCAACAATAAGTAAACAATACAAGCATACTATATATCATGGTGTTAGATCTATTCTAGCATATATAATCAATAATGTAAAAGCATTTGACATATTCCAATGGATACAATATTCATTCAAATACACATTACTGCACAGGAAAAGATATTTCTATTAATATGAATCAGAGATTACAATTGACAACCTCTGACGGCACGTCTGCAAACCGGAGAAACTGAATCCCCCACTTGGGCCTCCACCACCTCAATCCTCCATCACTTAGATAGCAAGCTCACTAGCAAAAGGCAAGCTTGGGAAGAACACAACAGTGCTCCAAGGGACAAAGGGATGCATACTCAAGCATAAGTTCTGGCAACAATGGACTATAGTTTCGTTACTCTCAATTCTCTCTTATCTCCCATGCTTTCAATGTATCAAAGGGTTCCTTATATAGCTTCATGATGGATAATGAAAGGTCGAATCCGTGCGATATCAAGGCATATGGAAGGCCAGGAGTCATATAAGTCGGATCCAAGTCAAGGAAAACTCCAAAAGGATTTGGATTATGCACACATCCCGATGTACGCGACTATAGGGGTCATATCCGTGTATGTACGCGGTTATCGGGGTAAAAGCCGCGTATATCACTTTTCTTATGTTTTTAGAGATGATCAAGGACACATCAAAAGACAAAAAGTAGTCCATAGGGGCTAATGAGTCTGCAACGGGACAGGGGAAGGCCATACAATGTGTGATTCACCTAGTGTGGTGAAATCTGCTATAACAATCACAACACACTGTAAATCCACAACTTGTTACAGCTTCCTACGAAGTAATAAAATTAACATAACATCACACAACAAAATAATTGAAATGCCTAATTTAACTCAACAATCCCTGTGGAAGGCGGGCCCAGCCTTCACACAGAGATGCTGGATGAACACACGCAAAAACCTTTAGATCTAAAGTAACTCCTTGTATTAAAAGGCATACCGATTACACAATTCCTCCTCACAGCCAATATAATGAAGTGATTATGTGTTCAACAACCCCTGGTTCGAAACAGTTCTCCATATTTATACAATGTAAATCATAACATCCTATCCCTATTATGGGGCAGCCAGGAAGATCTCTGATCTTCAGGCGCCCTAAATGACAACAGCCGTTACAACATGGCAGGATGAAAAATAGGAAATATAGGGACACTGTTAATCGCCCCAAGAGTGACGATATCTTTAGATCACAACTATACATGAGCAGCAGCACACTGTTGACCGCCAAGTCTGACGCATTCTGTTATAGCTATCTTTGTACAGCTTTGCCTGGGATAGCACACTGGGACCGCATTCCTTGGGTAATGGTAGGATGGATGGTGATCAGCTTGAGCGATGAATGCCCATCCTTTTCGTAGCATGTTTAGCCCGATCTTCATGCAGTCCATACATCTCAAAATACATTTATAAACCATCATAGGTTAGCGCATTGAGAGATATGAAGCCTTAATTGTCACAATCATAAGTATTAATAAAACAAAACAATGACCAATCATACCTTGGTGGTTTGAAGAGTTGAGTGAGGGTAAAATGTTTATTTGGCATGCTCAATGGGGTAAGATAGGACAAAAAGAGGTAATTAAGGGTGGTCAAAAGGGGGCCATTTCTGGGCCTAACAACATCTGGGTCCAGATGGAGGAGAAAATTAATGTGTGCTACTCCAGATGGTGAGAAAACTGGTTTTGAGTTGAACAAACCCCCGATCGAATCCGGTGATGGGAAAAATGTAGGGTTTCCGGCTGAAGGTTCTATGGTAGCTCCTGTTGATGGGGATTGCAGAAAGATAGCGGTTAGCGGGTCGCTTTCCTGCTCTACCTACTGGTTGTCGATACCCTCCTGGTTGTCCATGGATGCAGCAGCCCTTCCAGCTGGAAGATGTTTGTGCCTACGGTTAGGATGAACTAGGCTGGGTAGGAATGAACTAAACCAAAAATTAAAAAAATCGTATAAAAGCAAATAAAAAAGCAATTAAAAATAAAAATTAAATTATAAAAATCAAATAAAAAACAAAATTAAATTCTATTTAAAATTAAATTCCATTAAAAATATAATTCAAAGTTTTTTATATAATAATGAAATAAAGAAAATTAAATTACATTTCAAAAAACTTTTATATAAAAATGGAATAAAAAGAAAAATTTAATTACATTAAATAAGATTTAACATTATATTTCTCATTTTGAAGATTTATTTTCTTTATTTAAAAAAATAAAATGAGAATGCATAAAAAATATATAAAATGTTAAATTTGAAAATGAATACGATGATGATGGTGATGATGGTGATGATGATCATGACCATGATCATCATGATGAAGATGATGATGATCAACATGATGAAGACAATGATGATGGAGACGATGACGACGATGAAAATTATGGTGAAGAGGGTCATGATGATGATGAAGATTATGGTGATGATGGTGACGATGAAGATGACGACCATCTTCACCATCACCATCACCATCCACCATCCACCATCTTCACCATAACCATCACCAGCCACCATCACCATCCATGCTCTTCACCATCACCATCCACGTCACCATCATGATGATTATGGTGAAGAGGGTGATGATGATGAAGATTATGGTGATGATGGTGAGGATGGCGATGATGAATATTATTACCATATTCACCATCACCATCACCATCCATCATCTTCACCATCACCATCCACATCACCATCATCACCACCGTCATCACCACCCACATCACCATCATCACCACCGTGACCACCATCAGTATCATGATCACCATGATCACAATCAGTCACCATGACCATCATCACCATCATCATCATCGCCACCATGACCATGACCATCATCATCCACATCACCCTCATCACCACCATGACCACCATCATCACCATCACCATCATCACCGTCACCATCACCATCACCATCACCATGGCCCTCAACATCATCATCATCACCATGACCCTCATCATCATCATCACATATAACATTTCATGTTACAATATTTTATGTCACTTACGGGGGTGACTATTACCCAAATCCACTTGGCAGCCTCCCAAACGTGTTTGAAGACAATGATGCTTAACATACTAGATGGGAGGTATTAGTGAAAATTGGGTAATGGTGCTCCATACTAATGTAATTGGATTGAATTTTTAGTTGTAATTAAATTACATTAAATAAGACTTAACATTATATTTCTCATTTTTTTTTCTTTATTTAAAAAAATAAAATGAGAATGCATAAAAAAATATAAAATGTTAAAATAAAGATAGTGAAGATATTGGGTTAAATAAAATAATATATTACATTACTCATAATCTAGAATCACATATAACATTTCATGTTAAAAGATTTTATGTGACTTACAGGGGTGACTATGATGGATGGTGATGTTGATCATCATCACCATAATTATCACCATTATCATGATCACCATGACCACCATCACCATCACCATCACCATCACCATCATCATCATCATCGTCACCATTACCATGACCCTCAACATCATCATCATCACCATGACCCTCATCACCATCATCATTGTCATCATCATCATCATCATGTTGATCATCATCGTATTCATGGTCATGGTCATCATCATGCTTATCACGATGATGAAGACGACGATGATCAACATGATGAAGATGGTGGTGATGATGATGATGAAAATGATGATGATCATCATCTTTTCCATCTTCATCATCATCATCATCATCATCACCATCATCATCGCCATTGTCATCATCATCACGATGATGATGATAACAATTATGGTGAAGAGGGTGATGATGATGAAGATTATGGTGATGATGGTGAGGATGGTGATGATGAATATGATTACCATATTCACCATCACCATCACCATCCACCATCACCATCCATCATCTTCACCATCGTCACCACCGTGACCACCATCAATATCATGATCACCATCACCATCATCACCATCATCATCATCATCACCACCACCATCATCACCATCATCATAATCACCATGACCACCATCACCATCAGCATCATCATCATCATCATCATCGTCATCGTCACCATTACCATGACCCTCAACATCATCATCATTACCATGACCCTCATCATCATCATCATTGTCATGAAGAGGGTGATGATGATGAAGATTATGGTGATGATGGTGAGGATGGTGATTATGAATATTATTACCATCTTCACCATCACCATCACCATCCATCATCTTCACCATGGTCATGGTCATGGTCATCGTATTCATGGTCATGGTCATCATCATGTTGATCACGATGATGAAGATGACGACGATGAAGATGATGATGATGATGATGATGATGATGATGATGATGATGTTGGTCATCATCATGTTGATCACGATGATGAAGACGACGACGATGATGATGATGATCACAATGATGAAGATATCATCATCATCGTCATCATCTTCATCATCATGGTGTCGAACTTTATTTTCATTTATCCAAGATAGGGATGTGTCATTATGTAGATGGTTCTTCCCTCATTAACGTTAAGGTTCATTATTCAAGTTAGGATGTTTTTCTTCCTCTTAGGTTTGCATCTCTCTATTAAACTTATATTTGGGACCCATAGTTCTAGAAGTCGAGGAATCTATTAGATATAAGAAGTATTTCAAGGATACAAAAAATTCCTTTCATTTTATGGCTATATTCAACAATTTCCTTCTCATCACTTTTTGATTGAAAGGTTTGCGAGTATTATGCAATTTTTTTCGAACATGAATATTTGAAATAAACTAAGTTTTGTTTATTCTTAATGTTGGTGGATTACAAAACAAGTATCTTTGAAATATAGTAAGTTTTACTTATTTTTAATGTTGGTGAAAAGTTCATATCACTACCTATATGTGGATATGTGTAGAAATTAACCTTAATATCACTACCTATATATGGATGATGATGATAAAATAATATATAATAAAAAGACATAATAAACATAAAATACATATAATATAAAATATGGATGACTTGTTCTGCATAGTTCTATGCAATTTGGACAGTTTTATGAATTTTGGAGTAGCTCCCAAGGTTCAAAATTGAACCTGTCACAGCCCGTCAAAGGCCTCTCAACATGTCAGAGAAGTGCCATTAAAAAATGGTCGTCATTTAAAATGTTAATTTCGATTTTTAACCATTTTTAAGGAAGTACATAAATTGAGTTTAAATTTCATTAAAAGGTCTGCCTTACAAATTACACGTCAAACATTAATTTTAACTTCCGTCACCTACAAGCAACAAATGAGATTTATTAGAAAATAATTAATATGAATCTAGTCTATCCATGACTCATATTTGTGTCGGCATGGGGATTATAATCCAGTCAAGTCATAATGTGCTTTTAAGCATTTAATAAATTCAAGGCCAACATTTTAATATTTAAAAAGTATTATATAATAATGCAAATATAAAATATGTGAGACATTTCCATGAGTGATAATGAGAGTGGTATTGTGTGAGACAATTCTATCAGCACTTGATAATGAGAATAGTATTGTATAATAATGCAAATATAAAATATGCGAGGCATTTCCATGAGTGATAATGAGAGTGGTATTGTCTGAGACATTTCTATCAACACTTGATAATGAGAATAGTATTCTGTATACATTTAAGAAAATGATGTAACCATATTATATAAGAGCATGGTATATATGTGTGTGGAACCTTATCTCATCAAAAAAATTTGAATGGGAACCTCAATTTCAACTTCGTCAAACTCATATTCGAACTCAAATCATGTCACACAATGGTATGGTATAGTTTGTCGTCAAATTCATTGATAAAAGGTATTCATTTCTGATGGTTGCATTAGGTTGATGCAAGAGTAGAAATATTAAGTATTAACAACACGCATTGGTGGTTTCATTGGTGTTTCTCTTATGGTCATGGCTTGGATTGATCTCAACCCCTTATCTAGTCATTCTTTCTAACAACTTGGAACTTTTTATATCTTTACGTGGCCTCGATTTTGCAGTTGTCACTCAACAAAATTTATTTTCTAATAAATTCAAAAGTATTCCATAGTATTATATAATGTACATAATCTGTGAATCTCATTTCAACTTCCTTGAAAAATTTGAACTCAAATTGAACTTAATGGTTGCTGAACTCAAAAACCTTGAATGTACTATTTCATTTTGAAAAGAAATAATATAATTTGAAATTATTGTCATTGTATTAATTCTTCTTTTTAAGTAGCATAAATTAAATTGAAAAACAATATTTTATTTGAATTTTTTTTAATGTGTGATTAAGTTATTATTGTCAATTGAAATGTGATTTTTTTCGAAGCCTTTCATCATTGAAGGGCGATATCAATATACGCCCTTCAAACCAAAATTAAGAATTGCCCTTCAAATTTGATCCTTGGTAGCTCCTATCTATCATTTCACGGTGGCTCATGGGATCGATCCAGGATTTAGGAGCTCATGGCTCAACGGGTAAGCATCACCTCATTTTTTGTGCATGCCGTGATAGTGTATTTTGGGCATGCAACTGGTTCAGGGTTTTAGGTTTTTTGGGCATGCTATGATGTTTGCTGTGTATTTGTGGAAAAACATCTACAACCACATCGATTCCAAATTGAAATTTTAGATGCCCTAGATTGCCACATTACATTAGGATAGATGAGAGCTAGGGGCAACATTGTCTCTTGGCTCACTGTAGCCCACCCATCATCGAAGTTGCAAGGGAGTAGGGAGCAGTTTTTTGTGAATACTCGACCCGAATAGAGCAGTGGTTTACCTTCAGAAATATTTCCCACTCTTTATTGCGTGCCAAGATTTTGTTAGAATAATTAGAAACCTGAATTGAATGAGATGAATCCCCCACCCAGTTTCTCAATGTTGGAATGAAATCGATTAACCACTCAGTTTCCAAAATTGATCTAACTCGGTTTATGGATGATTGGATTGTTCTTCATGTCATTTAGAACGTCCATGTCTATATGTATCTGAGCTATGCATCAAAACAAATGGATACCATATACAACATGGTGGTTCTCTGAAGTGTTGGGTTATGCACTACAGAGTAGCACTGAAGAGGTTAAAACATCCACTCTATAGGATCTCCAAGAACTAACATCATTATTTCTCCATTACTATAAAGGAGATGTACTAGAATATTTGCCTGGACTTGTGGAATTCACCGTTAAGTTGAACCATTAAGTTGAAGCCTAAAATACATAATTTTGTGGACCTTTTTAGAGATAATTTTGCACACTTTTAAATGGATAACAACATGTTAATGATAATTATAGGCAACGATAAAAATCATAAGACAGAAGTAAAACTTCACCCTGAGCACTTTTAATCCTAGGCAATGATTAAGCATTTCAGGTGTGTATGTACAGTCCATCCACCCTCTGCCCTAAATCGTTGCCTCAAATTAATTCTCAACAAACCACAAAAAAATTAATTTTCGGTGCAATCTCAGCATAAATAACATCAGTCCTAGGTTTGTTGCAACCGTGGAGAAGGAACCCTAGGCATGAAAAAGGAACTACTGTGCACATTTAGGCAAATTGGAGTTGCATATAATTATGAACCTGCATGTAAGGTGATGAGCAGAAATTGGAGGATACCCTAATCAATTCATTCCTTTAACAATATACCTCAGATAGGTCATATCATTGATGTATCTCAAGATACTGTCCACACCAATAACATCCACCTTCAACCCTGTCACAAAGAATGACAACCTTGTTTCAATAGCGAAAAAAAGGTAGGTCGGATTGATTCTTTTATTATGAAAGAAGGTAGGTCGGATTGATGGTTGTACTCCTAAATTTTGTTGAAGATGTTAATCCAACAAAATGATGATTTTGATTTTTCCACCACTTAATTTAGGGTTCTTCCCCTCGAACTTTGAAATTTATTTGATGCAATTTATGTAACTTCGATTCTTCAAATTCATGATATATAAAGGCTTGGGCATACACATTTTGTATGTACCTCAAATGATAGATGGATTGTGCAATAAACTTGTTCCAATATCCTGATTCGATCGTGAGGTGCTTAGTTCACTGGAAATTGGGTTAGGTAATACTTGGCCATTAATGGACAACATGAATCTTATGGTTTATGCTTTGGGTCTTGAAGCAAGTACTAGGTATTTTGATGTCCTCCATTTGTTATTTGAACTTTTTATGTCAAATGTCACTGTGTTTGATTTTTGTTTTCCCCTCTTACATTTAACATGAGAAGATGACCTTTGTGGTTTAGATAGTAGGTTAGATTTAGAATTATTCCCTGGTGTGAGTGACCTTTGATGTTTCCTTGCATTTTTTCCATCCCCTTGGTTTACAAAATCAAATAGTTCTTCATATGTTTGTAGAAGATTTCTCTTGATTTCACTGAAGCTCGTAGTACATGTAATAGACTGTTATGTTGGTAGAGACTGTTGAAGATTAAAAAGGTTTCATTTATCCCTAGAAAATTATAGTGAACCTATATGTGGTGTTGAAGAAGCTAACCTCAATCTATTTGATGATGGAGTATAGAAGGACAAATTCGAGCTTATCTTCTTGAATCCTTCTGTATATGCTTAATAATCTCAACACAAACCAATTGATGCCTCTCAAAGAGTCTATAAGACTACAATTTGTTTCAAACCTCAAGTTTGTGAAAACGACAACAATATCTTACAAAACTAATGAGAGAATAATAAAATATCAACAAGCATTAGTGTCACTTGAAACATAGAGCATAGAATCTAGTGATAAAGAAGTCGATGGTGTTCTTATTGACAACATTAGGTCAATCTATGACTCCTTAACGAGTGATCACAAAAGGATAAGAACTTGGGTCAAAGTTGGAGGTGAACCAAACCATTTTATAATTTTTCTCCAAGTGGAAAGAGAGGAAAGGTCCAAAATCCATTCAAGTTTAATATGGTTGGTTGGGGAAAAAAAAATTGTCATATTGATCAAAGTAGAATGCAAGCCATTTAATGCCAGCCTATTAGGAAATTGACAAGAGAATATCATAGGATGAACAACATTAGCATCACTTGAAACACATATCATAGAAATTAATGATAAAGAGAAAAGGCAACAATCTCTTTAGGTAAGTGTTTGAGCCTTGTCTCACTGTATTTAGAAGAAAATTTCAAAGGATTCATCAAATCATTGAGGAAGTCCCGATACAGTTAATTTAAGAGCCTTTTGATTTCTGTGGAATAGTCTTTTATGGTTCTTTCTACTATGGGATTGCCTTAGGGTTGAAAATTAATATGGGAAAACAAGTTAGCGTTTCCTTACGGTTGAAAATTAATATGGGAAAACAAGCATCGTCATGACAAGTTAAAAGGAAGAAATCAGCAAATATTATAGATCGATATAAATGTATTTAAAACATTGTTTTAATTCCTGAATGTGCCAAGTAGCAGATTTGGAAATGTCCACTCTTCACCACCATGGATTATATATATATATATATATATATATATATATATATA
>LPNX010744486.1:231138-241678 GCA_001517045.1 Pseudotsuga menziesii
ATCGACATAAAACTGTGTTTCTTTGAGCAGTATGGGTGAAAAATAGAAGACTACAAATCAATGAGAAGTTAGGTATAATATTCATTATAAAAGGACCTTTGGGTAGGCAAAAAAGGGCATCAATTCATCCTCCATTGGAGTCCTTCAACCATTCATCTCTCTCCCCTTTGTTCGTAGGTCTAAAAATATTTATTTTGGGAACAAAGTACTTATACAGTTCGATCAAAGCCATCAGCTATGCAAGATCCTGATAGCAAGGATATTGTTTCATGTTTCACTTTTGTTGTCAAAAGAAAGAGTGAAAAGTTAGGACGTACCAAAGCTAGTCATTATGTGCACGTGGACTTAATGTAGGGAGAGAAGTCATTTCTACTTTTTTGTTCTTGAATGGGAGCAATGATGAAACCACAATAGTGGCTTATATATGGATATTTAATCACCATGGGAAGATTCATGAGTTAGTCATAAGATAGTCCAGTGTAGTGTTGTAGGATTGCCACTATGCAAATAAGGCATTGACATGATAGTCACAAGCCTATTAGTATGATAAATTATGGGAGAGAGAAAAACATCCCTACACAAATATTAACCAATAAGTATGGTTTTGGTGTATCATTTGTTGAATAACATCCTCTAACAATACTTATTATTATGACTCTTAAAGGGTCCTACATGAGATCTGGGAACTTTTAGGTAAAATGGATAATCATCTACAACATCAAAACAACATTCATGGGAAAAATAAAAACCACTTACAACCATCAAAAGCAAGGGTTACAACAACAACGACTATAGAGTAAGGAGAGATGAGTGGCCAAGAAATTGAGTAATCGGGCCAATGTAGAGTGGAGAAGTGACCTAGACGTTTGGAAGAAGAGATTAACCAAGATTCCTTGAAAAAGGAACTCATGTCAAAGATGTTTTTTGAGGGAAGTGACCAACATAACAACTCCATATCACTTCTATCCGAAGTAAATGTATATGAATGCGAAGACATGTTCTTTCAAGGAAATATTTGTGAGCATATCATAGTGCCCATGTATACCATGATATTTTGTGAGCCCGTGCAATACATGTTATGAAAAGGCAATGCAAGCAATAAGTGAGAATGGAGACTTGCATGTAACTAAAAGAGAGGCATACATTAGAATTTTTAGGGCTACCAAATTCCCACACCTATTACCCAAACTCATTCTTGACAAGCTTTTTCTTTAGGAAGTAGGAAACTTTTACAAGTTTTTTGCTTATAAGTCTTTCCAAGTTTTTTGTTGTTATTTTGCTATGTTTTTTCCAATTTTTTTCCTGACCATGGTGCAGGTAGAACCAAACAGGTATTTGTCATACCTGTCTTCCTTCAGCAAGGGGAGTTTGGGAAGGCTAGAGGAAAGTTAGACATCCAGTAGGTATAAAAGGGCTATATCAACTAGATGTCACAAGATCAGAAGAAAATTCAATAAACGCATGGAAATTTTTCTCAAAGGAGGGGGCTCATGTTCCTATTATGATGAGATAGTGGGAGACATCGAGTTTCCCTTTAGGTACACAACAGAATTTCAACCCAAAATCTGACACCTTGCATGTCTGAAATTCGACACTTAAGAGTCGGCCTTTCGACACATACACTTTTTTTTTACTGTCGGTGGCATAACATCGGATCTTTGACATTCTACTAATGTGCGTCGAAGATTCGATAGAACATTGTGTCGCATATTCGATCGTTTTTCCTTCCAAAGTGCCAATCAAAATTCCATAAACCATCGGAAATCTGACGTCCTCCGACCCTTGAAGCGTCGGCTATCCGACGGACAGAAGTGTCGGAGGAATGACAGTGCTGTCGGTTTTTTATCAAGAAAGTGTCAGACATCCGACGTCCTCCAACCTTTGAAGCGTCGGCCTTCCGATGGACAGATGTGTCGGAGGAATGGCATCATCGTCGGTATTTTTATCTAGTAAGTGTCATATACCCGATGCCATTTGACACTGGAAGAGTCAGTATTTCGACATGGTCCGACACTTTAACCATTGGTCGTCTGACGGGTGGAAGCGTCGAAGTCATGACACGGTCGTCAGATGTGTTTACCAGAGTGTCGGAAGCACGTCAAAAAAGCGACTCCTGTTGATGGATTTAAAAAAAAAAAATGAAGATTAACTGAGTTCATACTCATATATTTTGTCTCTTGTAGGAATCAACACATAATATTCCTATGGTGTGTCTTCTTGACAAAAATATAAATCAACCAAAGCAGCCATCAAAATTCATTAGCAAAACCTAAATCTAAAATTGCAATTCTAAAATTTCAACTGTCTTCCACAAAGAATAAGAGTTTTAGTTAACTGTGAGGCTACCCTCATGTTGACTGAATCTTTGTAGGTAATAGTATTTTGTGTTGTTTCATGGTCTTATTGTCGCTTCCATCATCACATAAATCCACCTACAACATGTCCTACTAACATAGATCTCAAATATCTAGCAGTCAATGGAAATTTCCTCACTTAATTTCTTCATTGCATAACCTCAATAGTATGCAATGAATCTAGAATTACACACAATAACTCAAATATAAAATCACTTGTTGGAATTTATATGCAATGAATTATCACTTATGCATGTAACAATAACACAAACAACATTCTTAAAATGATTTCCAAAGGTTATGCTAACTCAAATCATGCATCGACACATCAATCGTTACACATTTGTATTGTCATTATATTATGATTATTACTTTCTTTAATTGTTCATTTTCAAGGTGTCTCCCTTCTTCACCCGATTGCAACATCAAGACTTCACTTTCTCCCTTCATTATGGAAAAGAGGTCTCAGGCTAGGACAACATCAATAAAAGGTTCATGGCATTCTTGTGCAACATTAAAGGAATCATAACCCAACATCCTCATGGTCTCACACATGGCATCACATCCACAACATGAGTATACCGCTCATTAATCCTTGGTTATTACTATTAACCAGTTCAACTATGACACACACTCATATGAATACATGAAAGAATTTAACAAAATTTATTGAATCAAATATTTACAACTTGGTCTGTGCTCTACCTAGAAAGAAGATACCCATACATGCATTCAACATTGCCAAAGCTAGCATAAATAGATCAATTCATATAATTAAACATGGTTGAGGGACTCTTACCAAATCCCATTTCAGTACTTATGAAAATTAACATAACCAACTCATACCTTTCATGGTTTCCATCGATACCCTTGTTCATGGGTAGATCATTATAGCAACAATATCATCAACATCATCAGTCTTGGTTTCATAAGTACATCAACAACCAGATTATATTATCAGGTAATAATCATTGAGTATAGGAAATAAGCTATTCATATCCCTTATGTAGCACTATCATCGCTGAATACCTAACATATTATCATGAATAATATGTCTCAATATGGTCACTAATTCATGCAATATCCAATAATTCATCCACTTACATGTACAATGTCATTTTCATGTTCTAATCACTTATGCAAAGAAAACAACATCAATCACATGCTTATCATTCATGCAAGTAGTTTCCTCTTACTAGGGAAATGCAAGGAAAATAACAAGAGTAACAAAGGTATGGAATTATCCTCCATCTTGATCCTTTATCCTAGCTTATAATTCCATAGTCATGGATTGCTCAATGGCTTCCTACCATTCATATTCAAACATTATCCATGACAATTTTAATTAATAGACATTGGTTTCAGCCTAGAATTTGACCACTGAAGGAAACTTGTTTGGACCAGATATTGGTGAGTTGACAAGTAGCTCAGATGATCGAGCAGAGGTTAATATGTGCAGTGTGTCAAAGGGATCAAAGAGAGAGTATTTACATTCAAAATTGTCAGACATTTTGGGAGCTGAGTTTGAGAATACAAGTGAGAACAAACCTGAGTTTGAGATTACAAGAAAGCAGAATCAACAAGTTTCTGAATAGTCAGTGATGGATTTGAGAGAAAACACTAAAGAGCTGCCGATTTTGTCAAATTTCTCTGAGCAACATGGTTCATTGTTTGCGGTCAATTCCTCCTCAGTCATGGATTGCAGGCCTACAGAAAAAAAGTATGTTGAGTATGTTCCCATGATTGGGTCCTGTTCCAATAATGGTACCTCACCATTATTCTGAGATTTTTCCCTGTATAAAAGACAGCTGTTAGAATTGACCTTGACTGAACTATCTTAAATGTTGTTTCATATAAAACCCCAAAAAAAGTAAAAACAAAACTAAGTTTAAACTTGCAATACCTTACTCTCTTGCAGAAGGTGTTGATGTCCTTGTCCAAGGTATCTTTTTGTATGAGTCACAATAAAGTTGAAAAAAGAGTTTAAAGGGTGTTTTACATCATGGGTGGCCAAAAAGGCCTGGTACAATATATTTGTATTTCCAATGCATTCAAAGCTGTAATCCACACCTCCATCCACCATGTCTCTTATCACTTGCCAAAGTGTTTATCTTCCCATGAGCTTTGTAGCTAATAGGTGTTAGAGAGATGACTATTATATACAACCATAATTTGAGCTTTGAGCTAATTGTGTTAGAGAGATAGTTATTATATACAACCATAATCTGAAGTAGCAATACCTCTTGAATGGGCTTCTCGTGCTCTTTTGGGTTGATGCAGTCTGTCACTCCTAGGGTTTTGGCTGCAGTGTATGTAATGCAAATAGTGAAACCCTTTATCTAAGGGATGCAAACATTATATATTTTGGTATATCTAACTGATAGTGCATTCTGTTCCTGAATAATTACTTCCATAGAAATTTCATGCTACTATCCTAGTGAGTTAGGCTCATAAATTGTGGTATGCAATTACATTTCCATTAACAAATAAAATGTTAAGGGTAACTTGCCTCGAACATTTACTTGACTGAGCAGGGTTGAACTTTCAATCAGAAGCAACATTTTTGACAAGCATACTACCTCTTGTGCTTATATAAGACAATTCAAGACAACCCTTTTACCAGGACTTTACTGCCTTTTAGGGCCAACCATTCAAACTTCTACTAGGACTTTACTACCTTTCAAGACCAACCCTTGGCTCAGGACCAATACCTTACTTTTGTAAAGGTAAGACCTTTCAATACTTTACTGCCTTTCAGGGCCAACCCTTCAAACTTCTACTAGGACTTTACTGCCTTTCAAGACCAACCCTTGGCTTAGGACCAGTACCTTAATTTTGCAAAGGTAAGAACTTTTAGGACTTTACTGTCTTTCATGGCCAACCCTTCAAACTTCTACGAGGAATTTACTGCCTTTCAAGACCATCCCTTGGCTCAGGACCAGTACCTTACTTTTGCAAAGGTGAGAACTTTTAGGACTTTACTGTCTTTCATGGCCAACCCCTCAAACTTCTACGAGGACTTTACTGCCTTTCAATAACAACCCTTGGCTTAGGACCAGTACCTGCAAAGGTAATGCCTTTCAAGACCAGCACCTAATCTTTGAAATTTAATGCCTTTTAGGACCCAACTAGCACTAGAGGTAAGAAAAAGCAACTTAACAATTCTCGGCAAGAGCTACAACAACCCAACTTAACAGGATAAGAGCCTAAGACTCGCATATTAAATTTTAGGTAAATTTTAACAGTTATTCTAATAAAGAGAGCATTTACCTTTAGAAAACTTGTTTGAGTTTGTGTCAATACCAATTATCCTGGATGCTCCTCTTATCTTGGCACAAATAGAAGAAAATAATGTGGTTTAGACATTCCTTAATTTCTATACTCAGATTTATAATACGATCACACTTTGTCTCTTAGGAGACAAGTCACTGACGAAACAATGGACATAACTGAGAGAGAGAGATAGGTATATGGTATTGTTAAAGTTTTATTGTCCTAGCTATATGGTATTGGTAAAGTATTACCAAGGGGCCAATTATCACGATAAATCAAAATATTTAAGGTAATTGTTTAGATCAGATATAATAAAGTTCGCCTCTATATTGTATGGTAATCATCATCATCAACTAAATGTATTTGTGTTCACATGCATAAATACCCAATACACAGCTCAATCAAACAAAAGAAAACATATTTATACCTTGATTTCTGGATCTTCACACTGTCTTCTTATGCTTTACCTTTCAAAACATCATTCAACATACTTCTTTTTTTGTCTTGTTGCAATAGTTTCATGTTAGGACCCATCAAATATATTTATGTTTGTTCATGAAAATAACAAAAACAATCTAAATAAATACAATTCTATTACAATGTAAATTACAATACTATTCAACTATTCAAGTAAATTAATTGTTAAGAATATATCACTTGATAAAACATGGATAACCAAAAATACTATGTATATAAGGCCATCGATCTAATCAAAACTCCTTTTCTTTCCTCTTAACTGTGGAAATGTTTCTCAATGCTATATGTAACAAGTTCCAGTGGAGGATTCAAATAGAAATAGTGAAAATTATATAGTAAAAATATAGAAATAGATGTTTTTTAATGTATTCTTCCTTGCCATTCATTGAGCTCCTCTCTGTTTTGAGAATAATTTAATATTCTCTACTAAACAGGACCAACCACGTGAAGGTGGAAGCTCTTATGGCCCCTCCCCCCCCTCACATAACTCTCAACTCCCCAAACCCAATGCCTATACTTGCAAATAACAATTTATCTCACTATTTCACAATGCAAATAACAATGCATCTACAATGCAAATTATTTCTCTCAATAGTTGAAAAATGCTTTCATTAAATCATTCTTTAAAACATTCGTTAAACCATTCAATCATTCAACAGCTGAAAAAACCATTCATTAACTCATTCATTAAAACATTAATTTAGTCAATGGCAGAAAAAAAAATATCAGTAAACAATTCAGTAAAGCATTCATTCATAAAACAAAGGAAAAAAGCATTAATTTTTTTTTATAAATAAGAATTACTCAAAATTTGTTTAGTCACTTCCTTTTTACTTTTCTTCTCTTCAAATATCTAGTTAGAGTCACATCTTAGGGAATCTGATCATCTGTATCCATACTAGTCTACTCGCAAGGTTGAACTTTAGACGAGGGGCGATGAATTTCTGCAATAATGTCAAAATATTTCATTAATATATTTATATTTTGATAAATATGAGTAATTCATTTAAAAAACATTACGAATGTGTGTTTTTACCTGCCATGTGCACATCAACATGTTCAATATTATCTCATACTGGCCCAACCTGTTCCGTGTTATGATCTGCAGCTACATGCTTTGTAGTTGAACTGTGTAGAATTAGAATTAATGTTCATCATCTGCAATGGTCTATAAAAAATAGTAGCACATTAATAAATTCATTACCAGGATGAGAAGCATGATATTTGTTTTGTTGGTCATGTACTACATCCCCAACATGAATAGGATCATTACTTTCTTGCACAAAAAGGAATAACTAATTTACGTTAGTTTATTTATAAGGAACAAATTGCATGAGCATTAATAAATTATCATTAAACTATACAGTTTTCACATACCTGGGCACCAGATGGATCAGCAGAAGATCGTGCAGTATTCATAGACAAGCTTCTCCGGTGTTCAACAACGGCATCAAAGCCATGTTCGAAGCCAAGCTTCATGTAATCTGCATTGGGCAATTCTTTGAACTGGTCGACCTTCATATTTGCATGATGTCATTAATTTTAAAGACTTTTGTCAGAACAAAACAAAAATAATAATCTGTATGATATTTGGTTGTGGATTCGAGTTTTGCGATACTTACATATCGGGCCGCCAAGTTAGAGTAACCACCAGGCCCAAGCTTGTGTTGGCCAATTTTTTCAATTCTTGCCTTTGTGGCCTTAGATGTGTCCGAGAGCCTAATTAAGTTTTTAAATACATTAGTTTATGTACCAAAACTGATATAAAAACTAGTAATAATAAGGCTTACCACTACATTTTTAAATGTATTGCATACCTCCCTGTTCCACCTGGTGGTATCTTTCTTGATTTTCTCAGGCCCTTCTCTTTTCCATCTTCCACAAGGGCTTTCCACTCCATAGATGGAATCATTGGAGGGCGCTCATACCTAGGGTTCTTTTCTAGGTGAACCCTATATTGGTCTTGGACAATATTTAGATGTTTTCCAGCCTTCTGTAGTACCTTCGATGTATCTGTTAGAATAATCAACCCATAGTATTACCCACTTAGACATTAATTCATTTATTTTTGTCTTATTTTCCTAGTTCATCAGTCCCACCTTGTGCAAGTTGTTAATTGCCTATCCATAGAGGTAAAACTTGCCATCTTTGACTCATTTAGCACTTGGGAAAGCCTTAGGAATCAAATCTGCTTTATTCCTGGCCTCCTAGGTGCCCTTCTACTTTTTCTGCTTTATTGCCTGCTTTTTCAGTGTTTTAAGGCACATAGGAAAGCAAGACTAGGTGAGGTGAACTAGTTTTTTGTCCTCTTCATCCTCCACTCTTTTCTCCATGAAAAAGCATGTATGAGCTGCCATTCCACTACTCTTTAGCTTGCCCATGCGCCCTTGCAAATTCGTGAGTTCCATGACAGATTTGGGATCAACTTTTTACACCTATGGGGGATTTTCCTATTTTGAGTAAGCCTGCTTTATGCTAGTTTTGGATGCCTCCTTATGCATTCGACCTCTTGATGTATTCTATATATTCAGAAACCTATGTTATTACAGGTTTGGCTATTCTACACTCAGTTAATATAATTTTGTGTTACAGCTCCAAATTCAGTCTCCATTGTTAGCAATTTTGCATGATCAATTGATAATTGTTGTGGGTAAAATTAATCTACTGCTGGCTTGAATTTCTACATGGTATCAGAGCCATTGTATGTTTTTACTCTCCTTCAAAAATTGTTTTGCAGGTTTGACATCAAGAATGGGAGCCTTCTACTGACAGTCGGGATAGATTTTCTAAAGCTATGGATTCATAGAAAACTATCTTGACTCCCTTCAACTATTTTGAATGGAAAGCAGAGATGGAGATCTTGTTGAGAGAGAAAGGCCTCTACAGGGTGACTATGGCTACAGAAGCAGAGCCCAATGCTACTGTAGAGAAGATCAAATGGCACAATCGGAGAGATGAGGCCTATGGCTATGTCTCAGTATTTCCCGAGACCTCCTTTTCCGTCTCGATGGATTAACTTCACCGGATCAAGTATGGGAGAAGATTTCTGATATTTTTGGAAAGACAGATGAGATGAGGGGACATCGGATCAAAAAAGAGATGATTTCTCTGAGTCCCAGTAGCTTTGAATCCCTGCAGCTATATTTCTCCAAGTTCAAAGCACTAGTTTTGCAGCTGAAGCAGTGTGGTATCGAAAAGAAAGATGATCAGCTCGTATTGGCCATCCTATCGAAGCTAGGACCTGACTACTCAGTCTTTGTTTCGACCTTCTATGCCACAAAACTCACAGCTCGAACTTGGAAGATGCCTAGCCTTGCAGATTTCATGGAATCTCTCACACAAGAACAAGACAAGCTGGTGATGATGGGCACCATCAAACCATCCAAAGATCAAGCTTTGATTGCTGGAGATTCGAGGGTGGATTCAAAAAGCAAAAAGAAAGCTAAAAAGCCACCTGAGCAAAGAAGAGACAAGAAGTAGTCTCTAGAGGATCAACAAGGTCCCAAGAAAAATACCCAAAAGAAGAAAAACAAAGGTGAAATGAACAAGTGCTCATACTATTCGAAGGGCAATCACACTGAAAGCTCTTGTATGAAAAAGCAGATTGATATGCTGACCAATCTCCTGGAGAAGAATGGCATCTCCCTTCCAGAAAGCTCAAAGAAGAGAGAATGAGGATCAAGTTCAGATGACAGAGAGAGAGTTCATGCTCTAGTTGCTGGCACATCAAGCTCACCCAGTTTTATTATAGATTCTGGTGCTTCAAGACACATGGTTTCGACTAAGGAGGCCTTCTCCTCACTGGATATGTCGAAAGGACCATCTATTGTACTGGGAGATGACTCTCTCACTGAAAGTAAAGACAAAGGAAGGATAGATCTTGATCATGGCAAGTTCAGCAATGTGCTATATGTCCCTGGTCTCGCCTCCAACCTATTGTCAGTGTACCAGATGACCCACACTGGGTCTCCTAAGAAGGTCATATTCTCCCCCGATGAAGTTGAGATCATAGAAATCTCAAGTGGTAGAGTCATTGCAAAAGGAGTAGCGAATCATGCTCAAAAGGTATACATGTTTTCACACTTCCTACCTTACTCAAACCCCTCTTCTCTTCTCATTCATGCTAATGAAGCCAGCAAGCTATGGCATGAAATATTTGGCCATCTAAATTACAAGTATCTGTCTGATCTTAGTGAGAAAGAAATGGTCATAGGGTTTCCCAAGATAAAATTTTCCAAAGGAGTCTGCCAAGGCTGTATCCTAGGAAAACACCCAGAGCATAAGTTTGAGAAAGCTAGTCATGAGAGAACCTCTACAACCCTCGAGCTGATTCACAGTGATGTTGCTGGCCCATTCCCTCATATGTCCATGAGTCAGGCCAAATATGCATTGACATTTATTGATGATTTTTCCAAGTATTGTTGGGTTCACTTCAT
>LPNX010744486.1:242505-250005 GCA_001517045.1 Pseudotsuga menziesii
GAGTCCAAGTATGCCTTGTATTTTCTCATCAAATTCAGAATGCAAGACTGCAAAGCAAGCAAAACTCCTTTCCTTTCAGGAGTGAAGCTGGAGGAAGATGATTCTCCACCGATGGTAAACAATACATTGTATAGACAATTGATTGGATGTTTATTGTATTTGACACATAATCAACCTGATATTTGTTATGCAGTAAGTGTGGCTTCTAGATTCATGGATCAGCCTCATGAGATCCATTGGAAAGCAGCCAAAAGGATCCTTAACTTTGTTCAGCGAACAAGGACACATGGGATCTTCTATAAGGCAAAATCTGATCTTGATTTGATTGGATTTACTGACAGTGATTGGGCAGGTGATTGCACAGACATAAAGTCCACTTCAGGTTATGTGTTCATGCTTGCAGAAGGGCCAATCAACTGGTCAAGCAAGAAACAGAGTGCCATTGCACTCTCATCTACAGAAGCTGAGTACAGAGGAGTTGTTAATGCAACAACTCAGTGTTTATGGTTGCAGGGTTTACTTGGAGAGTGTGGTTTCGAACCTGAGTACTCAACTACCATCTACTATGATAACTAGAGTACCATTCGAATCTACAAAGATCCATTTCAGAAGCAGAGAACCAGACACATTGAGATTCACATGCACTACATCAGAGAGCTTGTGCATGATGGCACCATTCACCTACTCTTATGTTCATCTTCAGAACAAGTAGATGACATCTTCACCAAAGCATTTTGTGAGAAGAACTTCAGCAATCTCAAATCACTACTGGGGATTGCTGATCATGCTGTAAAGGCATGAGTGGAGACAAGATTCTACAATTTTGTTTTATAGTCCATGTTTAAGGGAGGATTTTCCCAAAGTTGGTTTTGCCTCTTTCCTTGTTTATTTGGACATGCAGTATGTAAAGGGTGACTAAGTATTGTTGCTAGGCCCTATATTTTTGATTTATTACTCATAAAGTCAGGCTTAAGGGGGGGTGTTAGAATAATCAACCCATAGTATTACCCACTTAGACATTAATTCATTTATTTTTGTCTTATTTGCCTAGTTCATGAGTCCCACCTTGTGCAAGTTGTTAATTGCCTATCCATAGAGGTAAAACTTGCCATCTTTGACTCATGTAGCACTTGGGAAAGCCTTAGGAATCAAATCTACTTTATTCCTGGCCTCTTAGGCGCCCTTCTGCTTTTTCTGCTTTATTGCCTGCTTTTTCAGTGTTTTAAGGCACATAGGAAAGCAAGACTAGGTGAGGTGAACTAGTTTTTTGTCCTCTTCATCCTCCACTCTTTTCTCCATGAAAAAGCATGTATGAGCTGCCATTCCACTAGTCTTTAGCTTGCCCATACACCCTTGCAAATTCGTCAGCTCCATGACAGATTTGGGATCAGCTTTTTACACCTATGGGGGATTTGCCTATTTTGAGTAAGCCTGCTTTATGCTAGTTTTGGATGCCTCCTTATGCATTCAACCTCTTGATGTATTCTATATATTCAGCAACCTATTTTATTACAGGGTTGTCTATTGTACACTCAGTTAATATAATTTTGTGTTACAGCTCCAAATTCAGTCTCCATTGTTAGCAATTTTGCATGATCAATTGATAATTGTTGTGGGTAAAATTAATCTACTGCTGGCCTAAATTTCTACAGTATCAAAGGTATATTTTTCAAACAGACTAACCAAGCGATTAGTCAGATCATCCTTTAAATATTTTGGCTGCTTATTCCACATTGTGCAGATGGTGGGCTCGAAGATCTCCAAGGCCAAATCATTCATGTGTTTATAAAATATATCATTTCCTGTAAAACATTATTTCCATCATTAGTCAACATTAGAAAATATTATCGATATATTAGAAAAATTATAAAAAATAAATTGAACAATCTATAATGACCTGGAATCCTCTCTATCTTTATTGGAACTAGTTCTTCATTCACAAAAAATGTACACTTTATTGAACCAGTGCTAGTCACACGAGAAGATCTAGGAAATGCTTCCACATATCTATCTAGCCCTGCATCTACCCCTTCTTCTGCAGCATCTGTTGTGGGTGGGGCAACATCGGTTGCACCCTCCGTTTCCCTCGGCGATGTCATAGAGTGTGTTGCCGATTGTTCAGTGGACAATATGGGAGTAGTATGTGGTGTATATGGAGTGGTTTGGTCACTGGGACCAAAATTTCCTTGACCACCACTGATAATCTCCATAGCGCACTGTAAATTAAACCCATTGTATTATAAGTTCCACAGCATATAAAATCAAATATTATAAAGTTTTTATAAATGAATTTACATTTTTATTCGATAACTTACATCCACTTGTTTACGTTGCTATAACAACAATTGAATCCTTTGTTCGAGCCCTTCTGTTAGTGGAATTGCCAATGTCAGACGAATTAGTTCCTCATTTTGTTTTTCCCTTGTTCTTTGTAGCACCCTCAACGGGTCTGCAGACTCTCTAATTTCACTATCTCTCACCAACCGAGAGACCTCATTCTATAAAGAGTTTTGAGACGCCGTTTGATAAACGAAATCCCCTGTCTACAATTGAAATATATAAAAAATTGCTTAGTCTTTGAAAATACATTGTGCGCAAATAATTATATTAGGGATTACATCTAGGATTACCTGATGCCTAGCCGAGGGCGTGGTCTGATCAACAGATGGGGATTTACCTCGATCAGCCACCTGCAAAAAAAGTAGAGAACATTATCACAATGAACGGAATATGTATAAGCTAACAAATACAGAACAAAAACAAAAATAAACACTATGCTACATGTTTTATATGTGTACATTTTTGAAGTATTTAGAATGTGGAATTACATTTAGGTTAAATGGTTTCCTCGAGTTTCCAGTCGTCTGATCAACAGTTGGGGAGTTTCCCTGATCAATCTGCAAAAAAGGTAGACAACATTACCATCATGAACACAACCATAAAAACGAAAGATTACATAACAAAATAAACATAATGCGTCACGATAGATATGTTTACGATTTTAAAGTATTTGAAATGGAGAATTAAATTCATGTTTGGCTGTTGCCTTGATGTTGTAGTCGGATGATCAATGGCCGGTTGGCTTCCCTGATCAACACTCTACATGGAAAATTGATAATATTATATAAACGAACCTAATATACTAATGAAAATACATAACAACATATCTTTATGTCCATCCTAAATTTAATATTACATTGGCAATATCGATGTATACCTGCTGCCTTGACTCGGGTCGACAAACATCTACGGAGATGGAGGTGCCCCTGAGAGAACCCTGCATCAAAAACATACTAAAAGTTACATAAGGAAACATGAAAAGTAGATAATTTCAATTATATGCTAACAAAAATTCCTATAGACGTTAAAATAATTACTAAAAGGGTGGTTAAATTGTTTGTTGTACCACAACCATACTAACATTGTTTCTTTCTACATGATTCAAATTGTAATCAATAAGTAGTTATTCACCAGCATCTATTGATTTAATTGCACATACAAAGACACGGTTTCCTTCATGCGACTCGAATATGCATTTGGGTTGCCTTAATGTAAACCTTGGTTGTGTACTGTTTATAAACCCCGCAATATTACTGGTTGTTTTTGGCATTCCGTCCATGTACATCGTTGCTCCTTTATTTTGAGCTTTTTCTTTTAGTTGTATATAATTTGCTGACAACCCATATCTATGCATACTTTGTGTATATTGGACCAGACGCATCCAATCACTGTAGTTGTAACAGGGTCCAACATACTCTATCAATTCTGTACATCTATCGTATCCAACCTTTATGCCGTCCATGCAAAACAAGCCCAATCCATGCAATGAGGACAGTGCAATTCTATATATCCTCTCATTCACACAAAATTCAGTGTTTACTTTAGAAAGATTGCTAGGCACCCATTGTTTCACTAGGTGTTGGTACCTTAAGGGCACATCGATGTCTCCCACTGTCTCATCATCATAGGAAAATGACCCCCCTTCTTGGAGAAAAAAATTCATGTGTTTGTCTAATTTTCTTCTGATCTTCTGACATCTAGTTGATCTAGCCCATGTAGACCTACTGGATGTCTCACTTTCCTCTAGCCTTCCCAAACTCCCTTCACTGGAGGAAGACAGGTCTAAAAAATACCTGTTTGGTTCTACTTGCACCGTGGCCAAAAACAAATTTGGCATAAGCGTAGCAAAATACCAGCAAAAAAACGTGGAAAGACTTATAAGAAAAAAAACTTGGAAAGAATTGTAAGCCAATAACTTGTTAAAGAAAAAGCTTGTTAAGAATGAATTTGGAATTAATAGGTGTGGGCATTTGGTAGCCCTAAAAATTCTAATGTATGCCCCTCTTTTGGTTACATACAAGTCTCCATTCTAAATTTTTGCTTGCATTGCCTTTTGTTAACATGAATTGGGTAGGCTTCATAAGCTTCAAATGTATTCTTGTGGCCATTGTACTTTAGCCTTTCAACGTTGTCAACCAAGTGGCTGATTCAACCGAGTTGACCCCCAAGGTGGTTGAGTCAACTGAGTTGACCCCCAACCGAGCTAACTTGGCCTTTGAAACGATTGGAGTGACAAGTTTGGTACCGAACCAAGCAAATCAGGGTATGACTGAATGGATCGGTAACAAAATGGTCAATTTATCCCAATCCATACTAAATTGACCAAGTGAATGTGGGAATGCACAGGCCACAGACATGACACTTCAATTCAAAAAAAAAATAACCTAGAAATATAAACATCTAGACTCTAAACCTACTTCATTGTCGAGTCAATTAGGTTTGTAGGATTCCTATACATCATAACTCTATTTGGAGTAAAACACAACTTTCTTTGTGATGCAGGACCCTAGGCTCATGGAAACGAATTCATCCATGACTTGATCAAAGTCATATGAATTGAGAGACCTAAGGTCTCAACACTTATAAATTCTTTTATCTTGATTAAAAATTGAATAATCTAGAAGAGGACACTTGTCCTTTCCACTTGTAAATGTTTGGATAAGAGTTGTTAGTTTGTTAGTGAGTCACTGATGACTTGTAGGGGTTAGTTGAGTTTATTAAGGAATCTGTTCCTAAATTATAGGATATGTAAACAAAATTAGAATAGAACTGGAGGTTTATTTAATGCAGATCCAAATCATTTAGTTAGGTAGCTTAGGTTAGCTCGAAGAGCTTTTTGTTAGCTCATTTTGAGGTGAGGAAGCTCGCAGAAGCTTGGGTAGCTCGAGAAGGACAGAGAGGGAAGAGAGAAACTAAGGGTTTGCATATGGACAGTTATAGAGATTCAATGGAGGAAATAAAATTGCTTTTATTTCGATTTTCTGAGTGTTGAAAACCTTTGTGTTCAAAATTGTTTACTGTGTTTACTTAAAAGGAAAGCATTCGTATCAAGCTACCCAGTGATAATACGTTTGACAGATCTGGAGACATTTGAAACCCTTGCATTGAAATTCATTTTGCTGTACACATACAAAGGAAGAAACTTTATGAATCGCCCAGGAGGAATCGATTTACAGCTTGAAGACGACTATATAAAATCGTAAGTTATTACATGTTCCTTCGTATTCAATGGAATCACAGTTAAAGCTTGTGAATATAAAATTACCAATCTATTAGGAAGTCACTATCCGTAATTAGTAGAAAACATATGCAAGTTATGTTTGATCCATGGTAAATATGCATTACGAAGAATTAAAGTGGACAGAGGTTAACGAGGTTATGTTTTCTTGTAAGAGTTATTCAATACGACTTTGAAATTGGTTGGAATCCAATCTCTGGGATATGACGGTTCCTGTTTAATACAGATTAGTCCAAAGTTTATGGTGGGACCTCCAAAATATTCTTCGTAAATGGTTTATAAACCATATATTAGAATCCTTCTAAAATTGTTGTTGATTTTGTTTAAGAGTCTTTGCTAAAGCTAGCAAAACTACCAACTTTGGTGACAGTTGGTCAAGGTTGGAGAGTAAGCCTGAAATTCACTTTCTGAACAGGTTTTTTGTAAAAATAAGGTCTGCATAGAGTTATGGCAGGTGGTGCCTGCATCAAGTGGTATCAGAGCCTGATTTTCTCTTTGAAGAAGATTGGTAGAGATGAGAAGATCCTGGAAGCAGTCAATAGAAGGTGAAAGGGTGGACAAGAAGGAGAAGAATGAAAGCATAAGATGATCCATTGGTATATGGATGAACAGGATCAAGGATCTTGAAGGCATAGGATAGATGTTATGCTTATTGTAAACTTAAGATTGTAGGTACAAAAGCAAGAAGGCTGATGACAGTGACAGAGCATGGAGGAGAAGTCTGAGTAAAGTTATTCCCTGGTAATGTAGGACCCTATAGCAAGTTCATATTTGAAAATCCGATCGAGGTAAATTGAAATTTTATTTTGTTTCAATTTAAATAATGATACAGTTATGCAAGAAATGGTAGACCAAGGAAAGAATCTCCATTTTGAGAGAAGAAGTATGATTGCTTTGGAAATAGAACATTGTGGACTATAACATCGAAGTTAGCAGAAGGAAAAAGACTACTACAGCCGTATATGTGCATGGGAGGTGGACATAAGAGAATTAGAGTTCTCATTTAACTAAGAGAAGTGTCTTTTGAAGAAGGAACTATATAGTAAGAGTACTGTAACAGAGAACCAATGGTGTTTCCAACTGAAGGTAAGAAATGTGTGTGAACACAAACATTCTTGAGAGAGATTAGAAAAGGGAAGTTGCAGAGGATGACAAAAAGCAAGACGGTTCAAATCTGGTGTTTGTACTCAGACCAACACGCAATTTGAAGCAAAAATAGTGGTCCTGGGTGATCAAAAGATGAACACCTATACCTCCAATTTGATTGGCTGAAGTGCCATCAAAGAATATGTAGGTGCAGTTATCGAAATAGTTTATTTAGTCAAACTTATTACCTTTCTTTTTTGTGTTGACTTAGCCACTTTCAATTCACTAACTCTACAATAGCTAATAATGGTGACGACTCTTGGTATTATGTTTCATTAGGTTGCAACATGGCAAACTTGTGAAACAAAATACCAAGAATCATCAATGTTATCAAAATAGTTTATTAGGTACAATTATCAAAATAGCAGAAGATGTAGGTACAATTATCAAAATAGTTTATTTATTCAAACTTATTACCTTTGTTTTTTGCATTGACTTAGCCACTTTCAATTCACTAACTCTAAAATAGCTAATAAGTGTTGGATAATAATGGGGATGACTCATGGTATTATGTTTCATGGGGTTGCAACATCGCAAACTAGTGAGGCATAATACCACGAGTCGTCACCGTTGCTTGGCTGAACATTTGTTATCTTTTGTGAGACATAGTTCATGTGGACAGATTTCTTGAACTCTGTCCTCATGGATAGTTTTGTTTGATGATGATATTAACAGGTATGTAGAAAAAAATTTAATATTTTATAATGATCTTCAATGATCTAGGGGTTAGGTTCTAGTTTCTTGCTTATAACAAAACATGGCTAGGGTTCTCACTA